>JAIUJO010000738.1:220000-222125 GCA_023846275.1 Vanilla planifolia
TCTACTTTTCCTCCTCCTTCGCCTCCTCTTCGACTTCTTCTTCTTCTTCTTGTTCCTGTTCTCGTTCTTCTTATTATTCTTCTTCTTCTTCTTTCTCTTCTTTTCCTTCTTCTCCTTCTTCTCCTCCTCCTCCTTCTTCTTCTTCATCAACATCTTGTTCTTCTTCTATTTCTTTGTCTTCATCTTCCTATTCTTCCTCTTCTTCATCTTCTTTTTTTTCTTCTTCTTCTTCTTCCCTTCTTCTTCTTCTTCTTCTTCTTCTTCTTCCTCATCCTCATCCTCCTCTTCTTCCTCTTCTTCTCCTTCCTCGTCCTTTTCTTCTCCTTCGTCTTCTTCTTCTTCATCATCTTTTTCTACTACTTCTTCTCCTCCTTCTTATTCTTCTACTTCTTTTACTACTAATACATTTTCTTCCTCTTCTTCTTCTTCTAGTACTCTTTTTTATTCTACTTTTTCTTCTTCTTCTTCTTCTACTTCTTCGTCTTCTTCTTCTTCTTCCTCTTTCATCCTCTTGTTCTTGTTCTTCTTCTTCTTCATCATCTTCTTCTCTTCTTCTTCTTCTTCATCCTCTTCATCTTCTTCTTTTTTTTCTCATTCTTCTTATTCTATTCTTCTTTTCTTCGTCTTCTTCCTAATCCTGTTCTTCTTCTTCCACTTCTCCAACCTCTTTCTTTTCTTCTTCTTCCAGTACTACGACTTCTTCTTATACTTTTTCTTCTTCTTCTTCTTCTCCTTCTCTCTCTTTATATTCTTCTTCTGCTCCCTCTTCTTGTTTTTCTATTTCTTCTTCTTCTTCTAATTCTTCATCACCTACTTCTTCAGTTTCTTCTTCTTCTTCTCGTTCTTCTTCTTCTACTTATCCTTCTTCTTCTTTTTCTTCTTCTTCTTCTACTTCTTCTACATCATCATCTTCTTCTTCTTCTCTTTATTCTACTTCTTCATCTTCATCTTCTTCTTCTTCTTTGACTTCTTCTACTTCTTCGTCTTCTTCTTCCTCTTCTTCTTCTTCTTTTGCTTCTTCTACTTCTTCTTCTTCATCTTCTTCTTCATCTTCTTCTTCTTCTTCTTCTTCCTTTTCAATTTTGTCTTCTACTTCTTCTTCTTCTTCTTCTTCTTCTTCTTCTTCTTCCTCTTGAACTCCTTCTTCCTCTCCTTCTTCTCCTTCTTCATCATCATCATCATCTTCTTCTTCTTCTTTTTATTATCCTTCTTCTTTTTCTACTTTTTCTTCTTCTTCTTCTTCTTCTTCATCAACTTCTTCCTCTTCTTCATCTTCTTCTTCTTCATCTCCATCTCCTTCTTCTTCTTCTTCTTCTTGTCCATCTCCTTCTTCATCTTCTTCTTCTTTTCTTGTTCTTCTTCATCTTCTTCTTGTTGTTCTTCTTCTTTGTCTTTGTTTTCTTCTTTTTCTTCTTCTTCTACCTCTTCTTGTTTTTCCTCTTGTTCTTCTTCTTACTCTTATTCTTTGTTATCTTGTACTTCTTCTTTGTCTTCTTCTTCTTCTTCTTCTTCTTCTTTTTCTTCTTCTTCTTCTTTTTCTTCTTCCTGTTCTTCTTCTTCTTTTTATTCTTCTTCTTCTCCTCCTTTTTCTTCTTCTACATTCTATTTTTCAACTTCCTCTTCTTCTTCTTCGTCATCATTATCATCATCATCATCTTCATCATCATCTTCTTCTTCTTCTTCTCATTTTTCTTCTTCCCCTTCTTGTTCTTCTCGATCTTTATCTTCTTCTTCTTCTTCTTCTTCTTCTTATTCTTCTTCTTCTTCTTCTTCTCCTCCTACTCCTATTCTTTCTCCTTCATCTTCTTTTCCTCCTTCCCTTATTCTTATTCTTATTCTACTTCTTCTTCCTCTTCTTCTATTTCTTCATCTTCTCCTTCTTCTTCCTCTTCTTCATCTTCTTCTTCTTCTTCTTCTTCTTCTTCTTCTTCTTCCTCCTGTTCCTCTTCATCTTCGCCTTCTTCTACTTCTTCTTCTTCTTCTTCTACTACTTTTTCTGATTCCTCTTCTTCTTCTTCTTGTTCTCCATCAACATTTTCTTCTTCTTCTTCTTCTTCTCCTTCTACTTCTTTTTCTTCTTCTTCTTCTTCTTCTTCATCTTCTTCTTCTTCTTCTTCTTCTTCTT
>JAIUJO010000583.1:0-2500 GCA_023846275.1 Vanilla planifolia
TTCATCTTCTTCTTATACTTCTTCTTCTTCTTCTTCTTCTTCTTCTTCTTCTTCTTCTTCTTTTTCTTCTTCATTTTCTTCTTCTTCTTCTCCTTCTTCTTCATCTTTTTTTTCTTCTTCTTCTTCTTCTTCTAATACTATTGCATCTTCTACTTGTTCTTTTTCTTTTTCTTCTTCTTCTTCTTCTTCTTTCCCTTCTCCTTCTTCTTCTTTTTCTTCTTCTTCTTCTTCTACTACTACTTCTACATCTTCTTCTTCTTCTTCTTCTTCTTTCGATTCTTCATCTACATCTTCATCTTCTTCTTCTTCTCCTCCTCCTCCCCCTCTTCCACCACCTCCTCCTTCTTCTTCTTCTTTTACATGTCCTTCTTCTTCTTCTTCATCATCATCTTCATCTTCTTCTAATTTGTCTTCTTCTACTCCTCCTTCTTCTTAATCTTCTTCTTCTTCTTCTCCTCCTTCTTCTCTTTCTTCTTTTGCTTCTTCATCTTCTTTTTCTTCTTCTTCTCCTTCTTCTTTTTCTTCTACTTTTCTCCTCCTCCTTCTCTTCCACCTCCTTCTCCCTCTTCTTCTTCTTCTACTTCTCCTTCTTCTTCTTCTTCTTCTTCTTCCTCTTCATCTTCTTCTTCCTCTTCTTCTTTTTTTCTTCTTCTTCTTCTAATTCTTCTTCTTCTTTTTCTTCTTCTTCTTCCTTTTCTTTTTCATACACTTCTTCTTCCTCTTCCTACTCTTCTTCTTCTTCTTTCTCTTCTTCTTCCTCTTCTTCTTCTTCTTCTTCTTCTTCTTCTTCTTCCTCTTCTCTTTTTCCTTTTTCTTCTACTTCATTTTATTCTTCTTTTTTTTCTTCTTCTTCTTCTTCCTCTTCTTTTTCTTCTTCTTGTTCATCTTCTTCTTCTTATTCCTCTTCATCATCCACTTCTTCTTCTAATACTTGTTCTTCTTCTTTTTCTTCTTCTTCTTCTTCTTCTCCCTCTTCTTCTTCTTCTTCTTCTTCTTTTCCTTATTCTATTTCATCTACTTCTTCATCTTCTTCTTTTTCTTCTTCGTTATCATCTACTTCTTCTTCTTACTCTTCTTCTTTTTCTTCTTCTTCTTCTTTTCTTCTTCTACTTTTTCTTAATCTTCTTCTTTTTCTTCTTCTTCTTCTCCTTCTTCATCTTCTTCTCCATCTTCTTCTTCTTGCTCTTGTTCTTCTACTTCTTCACCTATTTCTTCATCTTCCCCACATTCTTTTTCTTCTCCTTCTTCTTCTTCTTCTTCTCTTTCTTCTTCCTCTTAGTATTTTCATTATTCTTCTTCTCCAATTATTCTTCTTCTTCCTCTTCTTCTTCTTCTCTTCTTCTTCTTCCTCTTCTTCTTCTTCTTCTTCTTCTTCTTCTTCTTCTTCTTCTTTTTCTTCTTCTTCTTCTTCTTCTTCTTCTTCTTCCTCTATTACTTCTTCATATTCGTCCTCTTCTTCTTCTTGCACTTCCTCTTCCTCTTCTTCTTCTTCCTCTACTTCTTCATCTTCTTCTTCTTTGTCTTGCCTTTTTTTCTTCCCCTTCCTATTCTTCTTCCTTTTCTACTTCTTTTTCTTCCTCTTCTTCTTCTTCTTTCTCTTCTTCTTCCCGTAATTCTTCTTCTTCTTCTTCCTCTCCTTCTTCATCTTCCTCATCTTTTTGTTTATCTTCTTCCTTTACTTTTTCTTCTTCTTCTTCTCTTACCTCTTCTTCTTCTTCTTCTTCTTCTTCTTCTTCTCCGTGTTCTTCTTTTTTTTCTTCTTCTTCTTCATCATCTTCTTCTTCTTTTACAACTACTACTAATACTATTACATCTTCTTCATCATCATCATCTTCTTCTTCTTCTTCTTATTCTTCTTATTCTTCATCTTCTTCTTCTTCTTCTTCATCTATTTCTTTTTCTTCTACTACTTCTTTTTTTTTCTTCTTCTTTTTCTTCTACTTTTTCTTCTTCTTCGTCTTCTTCTTCTTCTTTTTCTTCTTCGTCTTCGTCTTCTTCAGCTACTTGTTCTTCTTTTTCTTCTTCATCTTCTTTTTCTTCTTCTTCTTTTTCTTCTTTTTATCCTTCTTCCTCTTCTCCTTCTTCTCCTCCTTCTTCTAGTTGCTCTTCCTCTCCTACTTCTTCATCTTCCACATGATGTTCTTCTTCTTTTTCTTCTTCTTCTTCTTCTCCATCTTCTTCGAATTTTTGTTCTTCTTCTACGTCAACTTCTTCTTCTTCCTTGTCTTCCTCTACTCATTCTTATTCTTTTCCTTCTTCTCCTTCTCCTTTTTAAAGTTCTTCTTGTTCTTCTTCTTCTCCTTCTTCTTCTTCTCCTCTTCCTCTTCCTCCTTCTTCTTCTTCTTCTTTTTCTTCTTTTCTTTATTATTCTTCTTTTTCTTCTTTAATTACAACAAGTACTACTTTTTCTTCTTCTATTTATTATTATTATTATTCTTCTTCTTCTACGTTTTCTACTTCTTCTTCTTCTTCTTCTTCCTCTCATTCTTCTTCTTCTTCT
>JAIUJO010000583.1:10000-12500 GCA_023846275.1 Vanilla planifolia
TCTTCTTCTTTATCTTCTTCGTCTTCTCTTCTTCTTCTTCTTCATCTTCTTCTTCTTCTTCTTCTTCTTCTTCTTCTTTTGCTTCTTCTTCTCCTTCTTCTTCTCCTACTTCTTCTTCTTCCTCTTCTTCTTCTTCTTCTTCTTCTTCTTCTTCTCCTTCTTCTTCTTCTTCTCATTATTCTTCTACTAATTTTTCATCTTCTCCATCTTCTTCTTGTTCGCTTCCTTATGCTTCTTCGGCTTCTTCCTCTACCTCTTTTTCAACTTTTTCTCCAACTACTACTTCTTCTTCTTCTTCTTCTTCTTTTCCTTCTTCTTCTTTTCTTCTTCATCTAATACTATTACATCTTCTACTTCTTGTTTTCTTCTTCTTCTTCTTCTTTTTATTCATTTTCTTCTTCTTCTACTTCTACCTCTTCTTCTTCTTCTTCTTCTTCTTCTTCTTTCGATTCTTCATCTTCATCAACATCTTCTTCTTCTTCTTCTCCTCCTACTCTTCCACCTCCTCCTCCTTCTTCTTCTTTCACTTCCTTTTCTTCTTCTTCTAAATCTTCTTCTTCTTCTCCCTTTTCTTCTACTTCTTCTTCTTCTTCTTCTTTTACTTTTTCTTCTACATCTTCTTCTTCTTCTTCTACTTCTTCTTCTTCTCCTTCTTCCTTTTCTTGATCTCATTCTACTTCTTCTTCTTCTTCTTCATCTAATTCTTCTTCTTTTTTTACTTGTTCTTCTTCTTCTACTTCTTCTTCTAGTTCTTCTTTTTCTTCTTCTTCTTCTTCATTATCATCTTCTTCTTCTTCTTCTACTTGTTTTTCTTCCTCTTCTTCTTCTTCTTCTTCACCTTCTTCTTCTTCTTCTTCTTCTTCTTCTTCTTCTTTTTCATCTTCCTCTACTGCTTCTTCTTCCTGTTCTTCTTCTTCTTCTTCCTCTCCATCAACTTCTACTTCTTCTTCATCATCTTCTCCTTCTCATTATCATCATCATCTTCTTCTACTACTACTACTACAACTTTTTCTTCTTCTTCTTCTTCTTCTTGTACTATTACTACTACTACAATTACTTCTTCTACTACTTCATCATCATCTTCTTCTTCTTCTTATTCTTCTTTCTCTTCATCTTCCATTTCTTCTTTTAATTCCTCTTCTTCATCTTCTTCTTCTTCTCTTCTCCATCTTCTTCTTCTTCTTCTTCTTCTTCTGCTTCTTCTTCTTCTACTTCTTCTTCTACTTCTTCTTCTTGCTCTTCTTCTTCTTCTTCTTCTTCTTCCTCTTCTTCTTCTTCTTCTTCTTCTTCGTCTTCTTCTTCTTCTTGTCCTTCTTCTTCTCCTTCTTCTTCTTCTTATTCTTCTTCTAAAACTTCATCTTCTCTTTCTTGCTATTCCCTTCCTTCTGCTTCTTCTCCTGCTTCGTCTATCTCTTCTTCTACTTCTTCTCCTACTTCTTCTTCTGCTTCTTTTTCTTCTTCTTCTTTTTCTTATTATTATTCTTCTTCTTTTTCTACTTTTCCTTCTTCTTCTAATACTACTGCATCTTCTACTTGTTCATTTTCTTTTTTTCTTCTTCTTCTTCTTCTCCTTCTTCTTCTTTTTTTTCTTCTTCTTCCACTACTACTACTTCTACATCTTCTTCTTCTTCTTCTTCTTCTTCTTCTTCCTATTCTTCACCTTCAACGTCTTCTTCTTCTTCTGGTTCTCCTCCTCCTCCTCCTCTTCCAATGCCTCCTTCTTCTTCTTCTTCTTCTTCTCTTCTTCTTCTAATTCTTCTTCTTCTCCTCCTCCTTCTACTTCATCTTCTTCTTCTTCTTCTTCTTCCTCTCCTCCTTCTTCTCCTTCTTCTTCTTTCCATTCTACATCTTCTTTTTCTTCTTCTTATTCTTCTTTTTCATCTTCTTCTTCTCCTCCTCCTTCTCTTCCACCTCCTCCTTCCTCTTCTTCTTCTTCTACTTGTCCTTCTTCTTCTTCTTCTCCTTGTTCTTCTTCTTCTTCTTTTTCCTCTTCTTCTTCTTCATCTTCTTTGTCTTCTTCTTCTTCTTCTTCTTCTTCCACTATTACATCTTCCAATTTTTCCTCTTCTTCTTCTTGCACTTCCTCTTCCTCTTCTTCTTCTTCCTCTACTTCTTCATCAACTTCTTCTATGTCTTGCCCTTTATTCTTCCCCTTCCTCTTCTTCTTCCTTTTCAAGTTCTTCTTTTTCTTCCTCTTCTTCTTCTTCTTTCTCTTCTCCTTCCAATTCTTCTTCTTCTTCTTCCTCTCCTTCTTTAACTTCCTCATCTTCTTGTTTATCTTCTTCCTCTATTTATTCTTCTTCTCCTTCTCTTTCTTCTTCTTCTTCTTCTTCTCCATGTTCTAATTTTTCTTCTTCTTCTTCTTCATCATCATCTTCTACTACTACTGCTATTACTACTGCATCTTTTTCATCATCTTCTTCTTCTACTTCTTCTTCTGCTTCATCATCATCTTCTTCTTCTTCATCTATTTCTTTTCTTCTACAACTTCTTCTTTTTC
>JAIUJO010000583.1:20000-22500 GCA_023846275.1 Vanilla planifolia
CCATCTTCTTCGTAATTTTGTTCTTCTTCTACGTCAACTTCTTCTTTTATCATCTTCTTCCTCTACTCATTGCTATTCTTTTTCTTCTTCTCCTTCTCCTTCTTCTTCTTCTACTTCTTCTACTTCTACTTCTTCTTCTTCTTCTTCTTTTTCCTCTCATTCTTCTTCAACTTTTTCTTCTACTACTACTTCTTCTTCTCCTTCTTCTTTTTGTTCTTTATCTTCTTTTTCTTATTCTTCTTTTTCAACTCCTCCTACTCCTCCTCCTTCTTCTTCATCTTCTCCTCCTCCTTCTCCTCCTTCCTCTTCTTCTTCTTATTTATCTTCTTCTTCCCCTTTTGCTTCTTCTTCTTTTTTTCTTCTTCTTCTTCTTCTTTTTCTTATTCTTGTTCTGCTTCTTATACTTCGTCTTAATCTTCATTTTCTTCTTCTTCTTCTTCCTCTTTTTCTTCGTCTTCCACTTCTTCTATTTCTCCTTCTTCTTCTTATTCTTCTTCTTCTTCTACTTCCTCTTTTTCTTCTACTTCCACTTCTTCTTTTTCTCCTTCTTCTTCTTCTTCTTCTTCTTCTTCTACTTCTCCATCTTCTACTTCTTCTTGTTCTTCTTCCGATCCTTCTCCTCCTCCTCCTCCTTCCCCTTCTCCTCCTCCTCCTTCCTCTTCTTCTTCTTCTTCTTCTCCTCCGTCTCCTTCTTCTTGTTCTTCTTCTTCTTCTTCTTCTTCTTCTTCTTCTTTTACTTCTTGTACTTCGCCTCCTTCTTAATCTTCTCCTTCTACTTCCTCTTCTTCTTCTTCTTCATATTCTTCTACTTCTCCTTCTTTTTCTTCTTCTACTTCTTCTACTTCTTCTTCATATTCCTCTTCGTCTTCTTCTTCTTCTTCATCAGCTTCTACTAATACTTCTTCTTCCTCTTCTTCTTCTTGTAGAACTACTACTTGTTTTTCTTCATCTACAACTACTAATAATTCTATATCTTCTTCTTCTTCTTTTTCTTCTACATCTTCTTCTTCTTCTTCTTCTTCTTCTCCTTCTTCTTCTCTTTCTTTTTCTTCTCCTTCTTCTTCTACTTCTTTATTTTCTTCTTTTTCTTCTTCTTCTTCCACTTTTTCTTCATCTTCTTCTTCTATTTCTACTTCTTCTGCTAATTGTACTACTATTATTACTTCTTCTTCTTCTTCTCCTTATTCTTCTTCTTCTTCTTCTTGTTCTTTTTGTTCTTCTTCCTCTTCATCTTTCTCATCTACTTCTCCCTCCTCTTCCCCTTTTTCTACTTCCTCTTCTTCTTCCTCTTCTTCTTCCACTTCTTCATCTTCCTCTTCCTCTTTTTTTCTCCCCCTTCCTCTTCTTCTTCCTCTTCAACTTCAGCTTCTTCTTCTTCCTCTTCTTCTTCTTCTTATTTTTCCTCTTCTTCTTCTTCTATTATTCCTTGGCCTTCTTCATTATCATAATCTTCTTCATCTTCTTCTTTTTCTACTTCTTTTGCTTCTTCCCCTTCTACCACTTCTTCTTCTTCTTCCTCTTCCACTTCTTCTTCTTCATCTTCTTGTTCCTCCTCCCATACTTCATCATCATCATCATCATTAGCTTCTTCTTCTTCTTTTTCTTCTTCTCTTCTTCTTCTTCTTCTTCTTCTTCTCCTCCTTCTTCTTCTTCTACTTCTCCTTCTTCTTCTCCTTCTATTTTTTCTCCTTCTCCTTCTTCTTGTTCCTCTTCTCCTTCTTCTTCTCCTTCTTCTTCTACTTCTTCATCTTCTTCTCTTTTATTTTCTTTATCTTCTTCTTCATCTTCTTCTTCTTCTTCTTCTTCTTCTTATTCTACTACTACTACTACTACTACTACTACTACTACTACTACTATTACTACTACAACTTGCATTATCTTCTTCTTCTTTTTGTTCTTCTTCTAGTTCTTCTTCTTCTTATTTTTCTTCCTCTTCTTATTCTTCTTGTTGATCTTCTTCTTCATTTTCATCTTCTATTTCTCCCTCTTCTTCCTCTTCTTCTTTTTCCTCTTCTTCTTCCACTTCTTCATCTTCCTTTTCTTCTTCCTCTTCTTCTTCTTCCTTTTTCTCTTCCTTTTCCCCCTTCCTCTTCTTATTCCTCTTCCACTTTATCTTCTTCTTTCTATTCTTCTTCCTCTTCCTCTTATTCTTCTTTTCCTACTACTTCTTCTTCTTCTTCTTCTAGCTCTTCTTCCCCTTACTTTTCTTCTTATTAGTATTCTTCTTCAACATACTTCTTCTTCCCATAATTTTTCTTCTTCCTTTTCTTCTTTTTCCTCTTCTTCTTCTTTTTCTTCTTCTTTTTCTCCTCCTTTTTCTTCTTCTTCATCTAATAATTGCTTCTTCTTCTTGTTCTTCTTCTCGCCTTTTTCTTCTTCTTCTTCTTCCTCTTCGTCTTCTTCTTCTTCTTCTTCCTCTTCTTCATCTTCTTCTTCATCTTCTTCTTCTTCTTCTTCTTCCTCTTCATCTTTTTCTTGTTCCTCTTCTTCTTCTTCTTCT
>JAIUJO010000583.1:27500-30000 GCA_023846275.1 Vanilla planifolia
TTAATTCATCTTATCATCTTTCTTCTTTTTGTTGTTCTTCTAATTCTTATTTTTCTTGTTGTTATTGTTGTTCTTCTTCTTCTTCTTCTTCTTCTACATCTTTGACTTCATCGACTTCTTCTTCTTCTTCTTTGCCTACTTCTTCTTCTTCTTCTCCACCTGCTCTTCCTCCATTTTCTTCTTCTTCTACTTCTTCTTCTCCTCCTCTAGCTTCTTCTTCTTCTTCTCTTCTACTTGTGAATTTTTCTATTCTTCTTCTTCTTCTTCTTCTTCTTTTTCTTCTACTTCAACTTCTTCTTCTTCTTCATCATCATCATGATCTTCTTTATCTTCTTGTTCTTCTTCTACTTCTCCTCCTCCTCCTTCTAGTTCTTTTTCTTCTTCTTGTTCTTCTTCTTCTTCTTCATCTTCCTCCTCTTCTTCTTTTTCTTCTTCTTCTTCATCTCGTTCTTCTTCTTCCTTTCCTTTGTCATCATCTTCTTCTTCTTCTAGTACTTCTTCTTCTTCTTCATCATCTTCTCCTTCTTCCTCTTCTTTTTTCTTCACATTCTTCTTGTCCAGCTTCTTCATCTTCTCCTTGTTCTTCTTCGTCTCCTTCTTCTTCTTCCTACTCTTCTTCTTCTTCTTTTCTTCTTCTTCTTCTTCTTTCTTGTTCTTCTTCTCCTTCTTCTTCTTCTTCTTCTCATACTTCTTGTACTTCTTCTTCTTCTTCTTTTGCTTCTTCATGTAATTCTTCTTCTTCTTCTTCTACTTTTTTTCCTCTTCTTTTTCTTCTTCTTCTACTACTTTTTCTTCTACTACTTATTCTTAATCATCTTATTTTTCATCATCATCATCATCACCTTCATCGTCTTCTTCTTCTGCTTCTTCTCATCTTCCTCATCCTTCTTCTTCTTCTTATTTTCCTTTCCCTTCTTCTTCTTCTTCTCCTCCTCTTCTTCCTCCTCCTCCTCCTTCTTCTTCTTCTTCTCCTCCTCCTTTTTCCTCTCCTTCTTCTTCTTCTTCTTCTTCTCCTTCTTCTTCTTCTTTGGGTCTTCTTCTTCATATTTTACTTTTTCTTCTTCTTCTTCTTCTTCTTCTTCTCCTCCTCCTCCTTCTTCTTCTCCTTCTCCTTATTATTCTTCTTCTTTTTCTTCTTCTTCTACTTCTTCTTCTCTTCCTCCTCCTCCTTCTTCCTCTTCTTCTCCTTCTTCTTTAACTTCTTCTTCTTCTCCTTATTATTATTGTTATTATTATTATTCTGCTTCTTCATCTTTGAATTCTTCTTCTTCTTCTTCTTTGTCTTCTTCTACTTCTTATTTTACTTCTTCTACAACTACTACTACTACTTCTTCTTCTTCTTATTCTTCTTCTTCTTCTCCTTCTTCTTTGTCAGCTTCTTTATCATCATCATCTTCTTCTTGTTCTTCTTCTTTAGCTTCCCAATCATCATCTTCTTCTTGTTCTTCTTCTTCTTCTCCTTCTTTCTCTTCTGCTTCTTCTCCTTCTTCTTCTTCTTCTTCTTCTCCTCCTTCTCCTTATTCTTCATCTTCTTCTTCTTCTCCTTCTCGTTCTTCATCTTCTTCTTCTTCTTGTACTGCTTCTTATTCTTCTTCTTTTTCTTCTTCTTCTTTTTCTTCTTCTTCTTCTTCTTCTACTCCTCCTCCTCCTCCTCCTTCTTCTTCTCCTTCTTCTTCTACTTCTTCTACTACTTCTTCTTCTTCTTCTTCTCCATCTTATTTTTCTGATACATCTTCTTCAAATTCTTCTTCTTCTTCTACTACTACGACTACTACTTTTTTCTTCTTCTTCTTCTTGTTTTCCTTCTTCTTCGTCTTCTTCTTCATCAACATCTTCTTCATCTTTACCTTATTTTTTCGTCTTTTCCTCTTCTTCTTCTTCTCCTTCTCCAACTCCTCCTTCTTCTTCTTCTTCTTCTTTGTCTTCTTCTCCTGGTTCTCCTTTTTCTTCTTCTTCTTCATCTTGTTCTTCTTCTTCTCTTTCATCTTCTTCATCTTCTTTTTATCATCCTTCTTCATCTTCTTCTTATCATCCTTCTTCATCTTCTTCTTCTTCTTCTTCTTCTTCTTCTTCTCCTTCTTCTTCATCTTCTTCTTCTTCTTCTTCTTCTTCTACTTCTTCATCGTCATCTTCTCCATCTTCTTCATCTTCTTCTTCTTCTTCCTCTTTTCTTTCTTCGTCTTTTACTTCTTCTACTTCTTATTCTTCTTCTTGTTCTTCGCCTTGTTCTTTTTCTTGTTCTTCTACTTCTTCTTCTTCTTCTCCTTCTTCTTCTTCTTCTGCTCTGACTTCTTTTTCTTATACTTCTTTGAATTCTTCTTCTTCATCATCATCTTCTTCTTCTACTCCTTTTTTCTTCTTCTTCTTCTAGCTTTTCTTCTTCTTCTTCTTCTTCTTCTTCTTCTTCTTCTCCTTCTTCTTCTACTTCTTCTTCTTCTTCTTCTTCTTCTTCTCCGACTTCTTTTTCTTATACTTATCCTAATTCTTCTTCTTCATCTTC
>JAIUJO010000583.1:32500-40000 GCA_023846275.1 Vanilla planifolia
TCTTCTTCTTCTTCTTCTTCCTCTTTTACTACTACTTCTTGTTTTTCTTCATCTTCTTCTACTTCAACTTTTCTTTTTTCTTGTTCTCCTTCCTCCATTTCTTCTTTCTTTTCTTCTTCTTCTTCCTCTTCCTCTTACACTTCTGCTTCTTGTTACTCTTCTCTTCCTCCACATCTTCTTCTTCTTCTGCTACTACTGCTTCTTTTTCTTCATCTTCTTCTTCTTCTTCTTCTACTTCTTCTTCTACCACTACTATTGCAACTAGTTCTACTACTACAACTACTACTTCTTCACCATCATCATCATCATCATTTTCTTCTTCTTCTTCTTCTTCTTGTTCTACTTCTTTTTCCTCTTCCTCTTCCTCTTCCTCTTCTTCTTCCTCTTCCTCTTCATCTTCTTAATCATCATCATCATCTTCTTCTTCTTCTTCTCCTTCTCCTTCTCCTTGTTCTACTTCTTCTTCTTCTTCTTCTACTTCTTCTTCTCCTTCTTTTCTTCTTCTTCTTCTTTTCTTCTTCTTCTTCTTCTACTACTACTACTACTACTACTTCTTCTCCTTCTCCTTGTTCTTCTTCTTCTTCTCCTTCTTCTTCATGTTCTCTTTCTTATTCTTCTTCTCTTGCTTCTTTATCTTCTCCTTGTTCTTCCTCTTCTCTTTCTTCGTTTTCTTGTTCTTCTTCCTCTTCTATTCATTCCACTTTTTCTTCTTCTTCTTCTTCTTCTTCTTCATCTTTTTCTTTTTCTCCTTCTTATTCTTCTTCAACTTCTTCTTCTGCTTCTTATTTTTCTTCTTCTTCTTCTTCTTCTTCTTGTTTTTCTTCTCCTTCCCCTACTTCTTCTTCTTCGAATTCTTCTTCTTTTCCTTCTTCTTTTTCTTCTTCTTCTACTACTACACTACTTCATCTTCTTCTTTTTCTTCTTGATCATCAACTTCTTCTTTGTCATCATCATCATCTTCTTCTTCTCCTTCTTCTTCTTCTTCTACTACTAAAACATCTTCTTCATCTTCTTCTTCTTTTTCTTCTTCCTCTTCTTCTCCTTCTTCTTCTTCACATTCTTCTTCTTCTTCTTCTTCTTCTTCTTTTACTTCTTCTTCTTCTTCTTCTACTTCTATTTCTTCTTCTACTTGTTCTTATACTCCTCTACTTCCTCTGCTTCATCTACTTCTTCTTGTCCTCCTTCTTCTTCTTCTTCTTATTCTTCTTATTCTTCTTCTTCTTCAACTTCTTCATCTTCTACTTCTTCTAATTCTTCTTATTCTTATTCTTCTTCTTCTTCTTCTTCTTCTTCTATTCTTTCATCTTCCTATTTCGGTTCTTCTTCAAATTCTTCTTCTGCTTCTTCTACTTCTTATTCTACTTCTTCTTCTTCAACCTCTTCTACTTCTTCATCATTTTCTTCTTCTTCTTCTTCGTCTTTTTCTTCTTCTTCATCCTCTTCTTCTTCTTCTACTTCTTCTACTTCTTCTTCTTCTCCTTCTTTTATTACTACTTCTTGTTCTTTAAGTTTAATTCTTCTTCGACTTCTTCATCTTCTTCACCTCGTTCTTATTCTTCTTCTTCATCATCATCATCATAAACATCTTCTTCTTTATTATCTTTTTTACCTTCTTTTCCTCTTCTTCTTCTTCCTCTTCTTTTACTACTACTTGTACTTCTTCTGCCTCTTCTTCTTCTTCTTCTTCCTCTTCTTTTTCTTCTTCTACTTCTTCTTGTTCTTCTTTTACTGCTACTACTACTACTACTTCTACTACAACTACAACTACATCTTCTTCTTCTTCTTCTTCTTCTTCCTCCTCCTCTACTAATTCATCCACTTATTCTTCTTCTTCTACTTTTTCTTTATCTTCTTCTACTTCAATCTCTTCTTCTTCTTCTTATTCTTTCTCTTCTACTTTTGCTTTCTTTACTACTATTTCTTGTTCTTCTTCTTCTTCTTTTTCACCTTTATCTTCTTCCTCTGCTTCTTTTACTACTACTTCTGGTTCTTCTTCTTCTTCTTCTTTTTCACCTTCTTATTCTTCTTCAGCTTCTTTTACTACTACTTCTCCTTCTTCTTCTTCTTCTTCTTCTTCTTCTTCTTCTGCTTCTCTTATTTCTTCGTCTTCTTCTTCTTCTTTTTCTTCACCCTCTTCTTCTTCTTCTTCTTTTTCTTCTTCTTCTACTACTCCTTTTTCTTCTTCTTCTTCTTCTGCTTCTGCATCTTGTTCCTCTTCTTTGTGTTCTTCCCTTCTTTTTCTTCTACTTCTTTTTTTTCTTCTACTTCTCCTTCTTCTTCTTCCTCTTCTTCTTCTTCTTTTTCTTCTTCTTCTCTGTCTACTTCTTCTTTTTCTAATTCTCCTTCTTCTTCTTCTTCTTCTTCTTCTTATTCTTCAGCTTCTTCTTCTTTGTGTACTTCTTCCACTTCTTCTACTTCTTCTTCTTCTTCTTTTTCTACTACTACTACTACTACTACTACACTACAGCTACTACTACAAACACTACAACTACAATTACCTCTTCACCATCAATTTCTTCATCTTCTTCTACTACTACTACTTTTCTTCTTCTTCTTCGTCTACTTCTTCTTTTCTTCTTCTTCTTCTTCTTCTACTTCTTCTCCTTCTATCTTGTCTTCTTCTTCTTCTTATTGTTCTCATTTTTCTTCTTGTTCTACTTGTTCTTCTTCTTCATCTAATTTTTTATTCTAATTCTTTCTTTTGCTTTTCTTCTTCTTCTTCATCTTCTTCTTCTTCATCATCTTCTTCTTCTTCTACTGCTACTACTTCTACTAAAACTTCTTCATTATAATCATCAACATCATCATCTTCCTCTTTTTCTTCCTCTTCTTCTTCTTCTTCTTCTTTTAATACAACTATTGCTTCTACTACTACTACTACTTCTTCTACATCTTCTTCTTCCTTTTCTTCTTCTTCTTTGTCTTCTTATTCTTCCTCGTCTTCTTCTTCTTCTTCTTCTTCATCTTCTTCTTCTTGTTCTTCTTCTACAACTTCTTTTACTTCTTCTTCTTGCTCTTTTTCTTCTTCTCCATCTTCTTTTTCTTCTTCTTCTTCTTCCTATTGTTTTATTTCTTCTTCTTCTCCTTTTTCAACTACTACATCTCTTTTTTCTTCCTCTTCTTCTTTTTCTTCTTTTTCTTCTTCTTCTTTTTTCTTCTTTTTCTTCTTCTTCTTCTTATACTTCTTCTTTGTCCTCTACTTCTTTTCCTTCTATTTCTTCCTCTTCTTCTTCTACTTCATCTTTTACAACTTCTTCCTCTTCTTTCTGTTCTTCTTCTTCCTCTTCTTCTTCTTCTGCTTCTTTTACTACTACTACTAGTTCTTCCTCTTTTACTTTTTCACCTTCTTCTTCTTCTACTTCTTCTCCTTCTGTCACTTCTTCCCCTCTTCCTCTTCTTCTTCTACTTCTTCTTCTTCTTCTTCTTCTTCTTATTCTTTTTCTTCTTCCTCATCCTCTTTTTATTCTTCTTCTTTTCTTCTCCTTCTACTTCTGCTACACCTTCTTCTTTTACTTCTTCTTCTTGTTCTTCTTCATCTTTTTCTCCTTCATCTTCATCTTCTCCTTCTTCTCCTTCTTCTTCTTCTTCTTCTTCTTTCTTCTTTTTATACTTCTTCTTCTTGTAGTTCTTATTCTTCAACTTCTTCTTCTTCTTCTACTACTACTACTACTACTTCTTCTTCTTCTACTTCCCATTCTTCTTGTTCTTATCCTTCTCCTTGTTCTTCTTCTCCTTCTTCTTCTTGTTTTTCTTCTCATTCTTCTTCTCCTACTTCTTAACCTTCTCCTTGTTCTTCTTCCTCTCATTCTTCGTCTTCTTCTTCTCGTTCTTATTCTTCTTCATTATCTTGTTTTCCATCTTCCTGTTCTTCTACTTCCTCTTCTTCTTCTTCTTCTTCATCTAATTCTTATTTTTCTTGTTGTTGTTAGTGTTGTTGTTGTTCTTCTTCTTCTTCCTCTACTTCTTCATCTTCATCAACTTCTTCTTCTTCTTCTCCGCCTACTCTTCCTCCATTTTCTTCTTCTACTACTTCTTCTTCTTCTTGTCTTGCTTCTTCTTCTTCTTCTTCTTCTTCTTCTTCTCCTTCTTGTTCTTCTTCTTCATCTTCTTCTTCTTCTTCTTCTACTTCTTGTAATTTTTTATATTCTTCTTCTTCTTGCACTTCTTCTTTTTCTTCTTCTACTTCTTCTTCTTCTTCTTCTTCTTCTTCATCTTCTTCTTCTTCTTCTCAACTTCTTCTCCTCCTTCTTCTTCTTCTTCGTCTTCTTGTTCTTGTTCTTGTTCTTCTTCTTCTACTTCTTCTTCTTCTTCTTCTTCTTCTTCTTCTACTACTACTACTACTACTACTTCCTCATAATATCCACTTCTTCTTCTTCTTCATCATCATCATCTTCTTCTCCTTCTTTTTCTTCTCCTTCTTCTTTGTCTTCTTCTTCTTCTTCTGCTTCTTTGTCTTCATCTTCTACTTCTACTTGTTCTTCTTTTTCTTCTTCTTCTACTTCTTTTTCTTCTTCTTCTACTTCTTCTTCTTCTTCATCCTCTTCTCCTTCTTCTTCTACAACTTCTTCATCTTCTCCTTGTTCTTCTTCCTCTCCTTCTTCTTCCTCCTCTACTTTTTCTTCTTCTTTTTCTTCTTCTTCTACTTTCTTCTTCTTCTTCTCCTTCTCCTTCTACTTCTTCTTCTTCTTCTTCTTCTCCTTCTTCTTGTACTTCTTCTACTTCTTCTTCTTCTTCTTCTTCTTCTTCTTCTTCTTCATCTTCTTCTTCTTCTTCTTCTTCTTCTTCTTTCGCTACTTCATGTAATTCTTCTTCTTCTTCTTCTACTACTTTTTTCCTCTTCTTTTTCTTCTTCTTCTACTCCTTTTTTTTTCTTCTACTACTTATTCTTAATTATCTCATTCATCATCATCTTCTTCTTCTTCTTCTTCTTCTTCTTCTTCATCTTCTTCTTCTCCTCTACCTCACCCTTCTACTTCTTCTTATTCTCCTTTTCCTTCTTCTTCATCTTCCTCTCCTCCTCCTCCTCCTCCTCCTCCTCCTCCTCCTTCTTCTTTTTCTTCTTCTTCCCTTCTTCTTCTTCTTCTTCTTCTTCTTCTTCTTCTCCTTCTTCTTAATAATCTTTTTCTTCTTCTTCTTCTTCTTCTTCTCCTTCTTCTACTACTTCTTCGTCTTCTTCTTCTTCTTCTTCTTCTTCCTCTTCTTCATCTTCTTCTTCTTCTTCTTCCTCTTCTTCTTCTTCTTCTTTTTCTTCTTCCTTTTTCTTCTTCTTCTTCTTCTTCTTCCTGTTCTTCTTCTGC
The DNA here is from genome assembly GCA_023846275.1 of Vanilla planifolia. Taxonomy (NCBI): domain Eukaryota; kingdom Viridiplantae; phylum Streptophyta; class Magnoliopsida; order Asparagales; family Orchidaceae; genus Vanilla; species Vanilla planifolia. Next base: position 37,798 of record JAIUJO010000583.1, read on the forward strand.
TTCTTCTTCTTCTTTTGCTTCTTCCTCTTCCTCTTCTTCTTCTTCTTCTTCTTCTTCTCCTCCATCTCCTTCTTCTTTTTCTTCTTCTTGTCGTACATCTTCTACTTCTTCTTCTCCCTCATCATCATCACTTTCTTCTTCTTCTTCCACTATTACAATGACTACTTGTGCAACTGTTGCTACTTCATCATTTTCTTCTTCTTCTTCTTCTTTTACTTCTACTTCTTCTCCCTCTTCCTCCTCTTCTTCCTCTTCTTCTTCTTCTTCTTCTTCTTCATCATCATCATCTTTTTCTTCTTCTTCTTCTTCTCCTTCTTCTCCTCTTCCTCACCCTTCTACTTGTTCTTATTCTCCTATTCCTTCTTCTTCTTCTTCTTCTTCTTCTCCTGCTCCTCCTCCTCTCTCTTCTTCTACTTCTTCTTCTCCTTTTTCTTCTTCTTCTTTGTCTTCTTCTTCTTCTTCTCCTTCTTCTTAATAATCTTCTTCTTCTTCTTCTTCTTCTTTTACTACTAGTTCTTCCTCTTTTTCTTCTTCTTCTTCTTCTTCTTCTTCTTCTCCTCCTACTTCTTCTTCTTCTTCTTCTACTACTACTTCTCCTTCTTCTTCTTCTTCTACTACTTCTTCTTTTTTTTCTTCTTTTTCTTCTTCTTCTTCAACTTCTTCTTCTTCTACTACTACTTCTTCTTCTTCTTCTACTTCTTCTTCTTCTAATACTTCTGCTTTATCACCATCATCATCTTTATCATCTTCTACTTCTTATTCTTCTTCATCGTATTCTTCTTCTTCTTCTTCCTCTTCTTCTTCTTCTTCTTCTTCTTCTTTTCCCTCTTCGTTTTCTTCTTCCACTTCTTCTTCTTCTTCTTCTTCTTCTTCTACTTCCCTTGCTAACTCTTCTTCCTCTTCTTCTTCTTCTTCTTATTCTTCTTCTACTTCTTCTTCTTCTTCTTCTTTTTCTTCTTCTTCATCTTCTTCTTTTTCTTCTTCTTCTTCATTTTCTTCTACCTCTTCTTTTTCTTCTTCTTCCTCCCCTTCTTCTTCTTATTCTTCTTCTTCTTCTTCTCCACCATCATCTTCTTCTTTTTCTTCTTCTTCTCCACCATCTTCTTCTTCTTTTTCTTCTTCTTCTCCTTCTTCTTCTTCTTCTTTTGCTTCTACTTCTTCTCCCTCTTCCTCCTCTTCTTCCTCTTCTTCTTCTTCTTCTTCTACTACTTCTTCTTCTTCTACTTAATTTTCATTTTCTTCATCTCCTTCATTTTCTTCTTCTTCTTCTTCCTCTTCTTCTTCTTATCCTTCTTTTTCTTCCTCTTCTTCTTCTTCTTCTTCTTCTCCTTCTCCATCTTTTCCTGCTTCTTCTTCTTCTTCTTCGACTTCTTCTTCTTCTCCTTCTTCTTCTCATACTTCTTCATTTTCTCCTTGTTCTTTGTCTTCTCCATCTTCTTCTTCTTCTTCGTCTCCTTCTTCTTCTTCTTCTTCTTCTTCTCCTGCTCCTCCTCCTCCTCCTCCTCCTTCTACTTCTTCTTCCTCTTCTTCTACTTTCTCTTCTCTGTCTTATCCTTCTCCGTCTTGTTCTTTTTCTTCTAATACTGCTTCTTCTTTTTCTCCACCATCTTTGTCTTCTTTTTCTTCTTCTACTACTTCGCATACTTCCATGTTTTTCTTCTTCTTCTTCTCCCTCTTTTTCTCCGTCTTCTTCATCTTCTACTTGTTCCTCTTCTTCTACTTCCCTCGCATTATATCTTCTTCTTCTACTTCTTCTTCTCCTTCATCTTCTTCTTTTTTTCTCCTCCTTTTTCTTCTCATACTTCTTCATTTTCTCCTAGTTCTACTTCTTCTCCTTCTTATTCTTCTTCTTTTGTTTCTTCATCATCATCATCTTCTTCTTCTTCTTCATCTTCTTCTTCTTCTTCTTCTTCTCCTTCTCCTTCTACTTCTTCTCCTTCTTCTTCTTCTTCTTCTATTTCTTCTTCTTCTTCTTCTTCTATTATTACTACTCCTCCCTTTTTTCTCCATCTTCTTTTTCTACTTCTTCTTCTTCTTCTTCTCTGACTTCTTCTTCTTCTTCTTCCTCTTCATCTTCTTCTTCTTCATCTTCATTTTCCTCTTCTTCTTCTACTTCTTCTTCTCCCTTCCCCTTCTCTATTTTCTTCCGATTATTCTTCTTCTACTACTTAATCTTCTTCTACTTCTTCTTTTCCATCTTCCT
>JAIUJO010000583.1:65000-70000 GCA_023846275.1 Vanilla planifolia
TCATCTTCTCCTTCTTCTTCTTCTTCTTCTTCTTCTTCTTCTTCTTCTTCATCTTCTTCTTCTTCTTCCTCCTCTTCTTCGACTTTTACTTCTTCTTCTTCTTCTTCTTCTTATTCTTCAGCTTCATCATCTTCTTCTTCATCTTCTTCTTCTCCTCCTCCTCCTCCTCCTCCTTCTTCTACATCTTTTTCTTCTTCTTCTTCTTCTTCTTCTTCTACCTCCTCTTCTTCTTCTTCTACTTCTTCTTCTCACTTCTTCTTCTTCATCTTCTTCTCCTTCTTCTTCTTCTTCTTCTTCTTGTACTACTTCTCCATCTTCTTTTCCTTCCTCTTCTTCTTCTTTTTCTTCAACTACTACTACTTCTTTTCTTCTTCTTCTTCTTCCCCACCTTCTCTTTCTTCTTCATCATCATCTTCTTCTACTACTACTTCTTCTTTTTCCTCTTCTTCTACTTCTTCTTCTTCTTTTTGTTCTTCTTCCCCTTCTTCATCTTCTACTTCTTCTTCTTCATCCACTTTATCATCATCACCTTCTTCTTCTTCTTCATCCTCTTCTTCTTCTTCTTCTTCTTCTTCTTCTTCTACTTCTTCTTCTTTTATGACTTCTTCTACTTCTTCTTCTTCTTTTTATACTTCTTATTATTATTACTATTAATATGTTTGTTAATATTATTTTTATTATTCATCATCTTGTACTTCTTCTTCCTCATTTCTTCATCTTCCTCTTCTTCTTCCTCTTCATCTTCTTCTACATCTTGTTGTTCTTCTTCTCCTACAACTGCTAGTACTACTACTATCAGTACTTCTTCATCATCTTATTATTCTTCTTTTTCTTCTTTCTCTTCTTCTTCATCATGCCCTTCATATTCTTCTTCTTCTTCTTCTTCTTCTTCTTCTTCTTCCTCTTCTACTTCTCCCATTTCTTCCTCTTCTTCTTCTTCCTCTGCTTCATTTTCCCCTTACTCTTCCTTTTCTTCCCCTTCTTCTTCCTCTTCTTCATTTTCCCCTTACTCTTCTTTTTCTTCCCCTTCTGCTTCTTCTTTCACTTGTAATTCTTCTTCTTCCTCTTCTTCTTCTTCTTTGTTTTCTTCTTCTTTTACCACTAACACTTCATCCTCTCGATCTTCTTCTTCTTCTTCTTCCTCTTTTACTTCTTCTTCATCTTCCTCTTCTTATTCTTCCACTTCTTCTTCTTCTTCTTTATCGTTGTCTTCCACATCTTTTTCATCCCCTGCCTCTTCTTCATCATCTTCCACTTCTTCTTCTTCTTCTTCCTCTCCTTCTTCTTTATTCTCTTATTCTTCCTCTTCTTCTTCTTCTTTGTCTTCTTCCTCTTCTTCTACTTCTTCCTCATCTTGTTCTTTATCTTCTTCTTCTACTTGTTCCTCTTCCTCTTGTTCTTCTCTTTTTCCATCTTCTTTTACTTCTTTTTATTCTTCTTTTTCTTCTTCTTCTTCTTCATCATCATCATCTTCTTCTTCTTTTCCTTCTTCCACCTCCTTCTTCTAATACTACTTCATGATAATCTTCCTCTTCTTCTTCTTCTTCTTCTTCTACTTCTTATTCTTCTACTTCTTCTTTTTCTTATTCTTCATCTTCTTCTTCTTCTTCTTCTTCTTCTTCTCATTCTACTTCTTTTTCTTGTTCTTAGTCTCATTCTTCTTCTTTTTCTACTTGTTCTTCTACTTCTGTATCTTCTTCTTCTTCTTTTTCTTCTTCCTCCACTGTTTCTTCTTCCTGTTCTTCTTCTTCTTCCTCCTCTTCATCATCATCATCTTCTTCTTCTTCTTCATCTTCTCCTTCTTCTTTCTTCTTCTTCTTCATCATCATCTTCTTCTTCTACTACTACTCCTTTTTCTTCTTCTTTTTCTTCTTCTTCTTCTTCTTCTTCTTCTACTACAATTACTACTACTATTTCTACAAAATAATCATCTTCCCCCTCTTCTTCTTCTACTTTCTCTTCTTCTTCCTCTTCTTCTACTTATTCGTCTTCCTATTCTTCTTCTTTATCTTCTTCTTCTTGTTCTACAGCTTCATCTTCTTCTTCTTCCTCTTCTTCTTCTTCTACTTCTTCCTTTGCTTCTTTTTTTCCTTCTTCTTCTCTTACTTATTCTTCTTCTTCCTCTTCTTCTTCTTCTTCTTCTTCTTCTTCTTCTTCTTCTCATTCTTCTTCTACTACTTCTTTATCTTCTCTTTCTTCTTCTTCTTCCCTTCCTTGAGCTTCTTCTCCTTCTTCCTCTACCTCTTTTTCTACTTCTTCTCTTACTTCTTCTTCTTCTTCTTTTCCATCTTCTTCTTCTTCTTTTTCATCTTCTTCTTCTTCTTTTTCTTCTTTTAATACTACTGCATCTTCTACTTGTCCTTTTCTTTTTCTTCTTCTTCTTCTTCTTCTTCTCATTCTTCTTCTTCTTTTTCTTCTTCTTCTTCTTCTTCTTCTAATTCTACTTCCTCTTCATCATCTTCTTCTTCTTCTGATTCTTCATCTTCATCAACATCTTCTTCTTCTTCTTCCGATTCTTCATCTTCATCAACCTCTTCTTCTTCTTCTTCTCCTCCTCCTCCTCTTCCACCTCCTCCTCCTCCTCTTCCTTCTTCTTCTTCTTCTTGTCCTTCTTCTCCTTCTTCTTCTTCTTCTTCTTCTTCCCCTTTTCCTTCTTCTTCGCCTTCTTCTTCTTCCACTTCCTTTTCTTCTTCTTCTAAATCTTCTTCTTCTCCTCCTCTTTCTTCAACTTCTTCTTCTTCTTCTTTTTCTTCTTCTTCTACTTTTACTTCTACTTCTTCTTCTTCTTGTCGTTGTTCTTCTTCTTCTACTTCTTCTTCTTCCTCGTGTCATTCTTTTTGTTCTCCTTCTTCTTATCCCATTTTTATTCTTTTTTTACTTTTTCTTCTTCTACTACTTCTTCTACTTTCACTTCTTCCACTTTTTCTTCTTCTTCTTCATCTTCTTCCTATTCTTCTTCTTCTTCTTCTTCTTCTACTTCCTCTACTACTTCTTCTTCATGTAATTCTTCTTCTTCTTCCTCTTCATCATAATCATCTTCTTCTTCTTCTCCTTTTCATCATCTTCTTCTTCTTCTTCATATTCTTCTACAACTTCTTCTTCTTCTTCTACTATTACTACTACAACAATTACTTCTTCTACTACTTCATCATCATCTTCTTCTTCTTGTTCTTCTTCTTCTTCTTTCTCTTCTTATTTCTACTCTTCTTATTCCTCTTCTTCTTCTTCTTCTTCTCCTTCTTCTTCTTCTTTTTCTACAGCTTCTTCTTCTTCTTCTTCTTATTCTTCTACTTCCTCACCTTCATCTTCTTCTTATACTTCTTCTTCTTCTTCTTCTTCTTCTTCATCTTCTCCTTCTTCTTCTTCTTCTCCTTCTTCTTTTTCTTCTTCATTTTCTTCTTCTTCTTCTCCTTCTTCTTCATCTTCTTTTTCATCTTCTTCTTCTTCTTCTTCTTCTTCTTCTTCTTCTTCTTCTAATACTATTGCATCTTCTACTTGTTCTTTTTCTTTTTCTTCTACCTCTTCTTCTTCTTCTTCTTCTTCTTTCGATTCTTCATCTTCATCAACATCTTCTTCTTCTTCTTCTCCTCCTACTCTTCCACCTCCTCCTTCTTCTTCTTCTTCTTTCACTTCCTTTTCTTGTTCTTCTAAATCTTCTTCTTCTAAATCTTCTTCTTCTTCTCCCCTTTCTTCTACTTCTTCTTCTTATTCTTCTTCTTCTTTTACTTTTTCTTCTACATGTTCTTCTTCTTCTACTTCTTCTTCTCCTTCTTCTTTTTCTTGATCTCATTCTACTTCTTCTTCTTCTTCATCATCTTATTCTTCTTCTTTTTTTACTTGTTCTTCTTCTTCTACTTCTTCTTCTTCCACTTCTTCTTTTTCTTCTTCTTCTTCTTCATTATCACTTCTTCTTCTTCTTCTTATTATTTTTCTGCCTCTTCTTCTTCTTCTTCTTCTTCTTCTTTTTTCTTCTTCTTTTTCATGTTCCTCTACTCTTCTTCTTCTTCCTCTCCATCAACTTCTACTTCTTCTTCATCATCTTTTCCTTCTCATCATCATCATCATCTTCTTCTTCTACTACTACTACTACTTTTTCTTCTTCTTCTTCTTCTTCTTCTTCTTGTATTATTACTACTACTACAATTACTTCTACTACTTCATCATCATCATCTTCTTCTTCTTATTCTTTTTTCTCTTCTTCTTCCACTTCTTCTTTTAATTCCTCTTCTTCTTCTTCTCTTCTTCTTCTTCTTCTTCTTCTTTTTCTATAGCTTCTTCTTCTTCTTCTTCTTCTTCTTCTTCTGCTTCTTCTTCTTCTACTTCTTCTTCTACTTCTTCTTCTTCTTACTCTTCTTCTTCTTCTTCTTCTTCCTCATCTTCTTCTTCTTCTTCTTCTTCTTCCTCTTCTTCTTCTTCTTGTCCTTCTTCTTCTCCTTCTTCTTCTTCTTATTCTTCTTCTAAAATTTCATCTTCTCCTTCTTCTTGCTATTCCCTTCCTTCTGCTTCTTCTCGTGCTTCGTCTATCTCTTTTTCTACTTCTTCTCCTACTTCTTCTTCTACTTCTTTTTCTTCTTCTTCTTTTTCTTATTATTCTTCTTCTTCTTTTTCTTATTATTCTTCTTCTTCTTTTTCTTCTTTTCCTTCTTCTTCTTCTTCTTCTTCTTCTAATACTACTGCATCTTCTACTTGTTCATTTTCTTTTTTTCTTCTTCTTCTCCTTCTTCTTCTTTTCCTTCTTCTTCTACTACTACTACTTCTACATCTTCTTCTTCTTCTTCTTCTTCTTCTTCTTCCTATTCTTCACCTTCAACGTCTTCTTCTTGTTCTTGTTCTCCTCCTCCTCCTCTTCCACCACCTCCTTCTTCTTCTTCTTCTACTAGCCCTTCTTCTTCTTCTTCTTCTTCTTCTCTTCTTCTTCTTCTCCTCCTTCTACTTCATCTTCTTCTTCTTCTTCTTCTTCCTCTCCTCCTTCTTCTCCTTCTTCTTCTTTCTCTTCTTCA
>JAIUJO010000583.1:75000-80000 GCA_023846275.1 Vanilla planifolia
TTCTCCTTCTTCTTCTTTCCCTTCTTCATCTTCTTCTTCTTCTTCTTATTCTCCTCCTCCCACTTCTTCTTCTTCTACTTGTCATTCTTCTTCTTCTTCTTCTTCTTCTTCTTCTCCTTCTTCTTCTTCTTCTTCTTCTTGTTCTTCCTCTTCTTCTTCTTCTTCTTCTTTGTCTTATTCTTCTTCTTCTTCTTCCTCTATTACTTCTTCCTGTTCTTCCTCTTCTTCTTCTTGCACTTCTCTTCCTCTTCCTCTTCTTCTTCTTGCTCTACTTCTTCATCTACTTCTTCTTTGTCTTGCCCTTTATTCTTCCCCTTCCTCTTCTTTTTCCTTTTCCACTTCTTCTTTTTCTTCCTCCTCTTCTTCTTCTTTCTCTTCTTCTTGCTCTTCTTCTTCTTGTTCTTCCTCTCCTTCTTCATCTTCCTCTTCTTCTTCTTCTTCTTCCTCTCCTTCTTCATCTTGCTTATCTTCTGTTTATCTTCTTCCTCTACTTTTTCTTCTCCTTCTCTTTCTACATCTTATTTTTCTTCTTCTTCTCCATGTTCTTTTTCTTCTTCATCATCATCATCATCATCATCTTCATCTTCTTCTTCTACTACTACTATTATTACTACTGCATCTTTTCCATCATCATCATCATCTTCTTCTTCTCTTCTTCTTCTTCTTCATCTATTTCTTTTTCTTCTACTACATCTTCTTCCTTTTCTTCTTCTTCTTCTTCTCCCTCTTCTCATTCTTCTTCCTCTTCTTCTTCTTCTCCTTCTTCTTCTTCTTCTTCATCCTTTTCTTTTTCTTCTTCTTTTTATTCATCTTCTTCTTCTTCTTCTTCTTCTTCTTCTACTTTTTATTCTTCGTCTTCCTCTTCTTCTACTTCTTGTTCTTCGTTTTCTTCTTCATCTTGTTTCTCTTCATCTTCTTTTTCTTCTTTTTCTTCTTTTTCTTCTTTTCTTCTTCTTCTTGTTCTCCTTTTTCTTATCCTCCTTGTCCTTCTCGTTGCTCTTTCTCCTACTTCTTCATCTTCCACTTGTTCTTCTTCTTCTTTTTCTTCTTCTTCTTCTCCATCTTCATCGTATTTTTGTTCTTCTTCTACGTCAGTTTCTTCTTTTTCCTCTTCTTCCTCTACTCATTCTTATTCTATTTCTTCTTCTCCTTCTCCTTCTTCTTCTCCTACTTCTTCTACTTCTTCCACTTCTTCTTCTTCTTCTGCTTTTCCCTCTCATTCTTCTTCGTCTTTTTCTTCTCCTACTACTTCTACTACTTCTTCTTCTCCTTCTTCTTTTTGTTCTTTATCTTCTTCTTCTTATTCTTCTTTTTCAACTCCTCCTCCTCCTCCTTCTTCGTCTTCTTCTCCTCCTCCTCCACCTCCTTCTTCTTCTTCTTATTTTTCTTCTTCTTCTTCCCCTTTTGCTTCTTCTTATTTTTTTTTTCTTCTTCTTCTTCTTTTTCTTATTCTAGTTCTTCTTCTTCTACTTCTTCTTAATCTTCATCTTCTTCTTCTTCTTCTTCCTCCTCTTTTTCTTCTACTTTCAGTTCTTCTCTTTCTCCTTCTTCTTCTTCTTTTTCTTCTTCTTCTTCTCCATCTTCTTCTTCTTCTTGTTCTTCTTCCTATCCTCCTCCTCCTCCTCCTTCTCCTCCTCCTCCTCCCATCCTCTTCTTCTTCTTCTTCTTCTTCTCTTCCTCCTTCTTCTTGTTCTTCTTCTTCTTCTTGTTTTACTTCTTCTTCTTCACCTCCTTCTTCTTAATCTTGTCCTCCTACTTCTTCTTCTTCATATTCTTCTTCTTCTTCTTCTTCTTCTTCTACTTCTGCTTCTCCTTCTTCATATTCCTCTTCCTCTTCTTCTTCTTCTTCATCAGCTTCTACTAATACTTCTTCTTCTTCCTCTTCTTCTTCTTGTACAACTACTACTTCTTGTTTTTCTTCATCTACAACTACTAATAATTCTATATCTTCTTCTTCTTCTTCTTCTTCTTCTACATCTTCTTCTTCTTCTTCTTCTTCTTCTTCTTCTCCTTCTTCTTCTATTTCTTTTTCTTCTCCTTCTTCTTCTTCTTCATTTTCTTCTTTTTCTTCTTCTTCTTCCACTTTTTCTTTTTCTTCTTCTTTTATTTCTACTTCTTCTACTAGTTGTACTACTATTATTACATCTTCTTCTTCTTCTTATTCTTCTTCTTCTTCTTCTTCTTCTTCTCCTTATTCTTCTTCTTCTTCTTCTTGTTCTTTTTATTCTTCTTCTTCTTCATCTTTCTCATCTAATTCTCCCTCCTCTTCCCCTTCTTCTTCTTCCTCTTTTTTCTTCCTCTTCTTCTTCCACTTCTTCATCTTCCTCTTCCTCTTTTTTTCTCCCCCTTCCTCTTCTTCTTCCTTTTCAACTTCAGCTTCTTCTTCTTCCTCTTCTTCTTCTTCTTCTTTTTCCTCTTCTTCTTCTTCTACTATTCCTTGACCTTCTTCATCATCATAATCTTCTTCATCTTCTTCTTTTTCTACTTCTTTTGCTTCTTCCCCTTCTACCTCTTCTTCTTCTTCTTCTTCCTATTCCACTTCTTCTTCTTCATCTTCTTGTTCCTCCTCCCATACTTCATCATCATCATCATCATTAGCTTCTTCTTCTTCTTCTTCTTCTTCTCTTCTTCTTCTTCTTCTTCTTCTTCTTCTTCTTCTCCTCCTTCTTCTTCTACTTCTCCTTCTTCTTCTCCTTCTCCTTTTTCTCCTTCTCCTTCTTCTTCATCCTCTTCTCCTTCTTCTTCTCCTTCTTCTTCTTCTTCTTCATCTTCTTCTCCTTTATTTTCTTTATCTTCTTCTTCATCTTCATCTTCTTCTTCTTCTTCTTCTTCTTCTACTACTACTACTACTACTACTACTACTACCACTACTACTATTACTACTACAACTTGCATTATCTTCTTCTTCTTTTTGTTCTTCTTCTACTTCTTCTTCTTCTTATTTTTCTTCCTCTTCTTATTCTTCTTCTTCTTCTTCTTCATTTTCATCTTCTATTTCTCCCTCTTCTTCCTCTTCTTCTTTTTCCTCTTCTTCTTCCACTTCTTCTTCTTCCTTTTCTTCTTTCTCTTCTTCTTCTTCCTTTTTCTCTTCCTTTTCCCCCTTCCTCTTCTTATTCCTCTTCCACTTTAACTTCTTCTTTTTATTCTTCTTCCGCTTCCTCTCCTTCTTCTTTTCCTACTACTACTTCTTCTTCTTCTTCTTCTTGCTCTTCTTCTCCTTACTTTTCTTCTTCTTATTATTCTTCTTCAACTTACTTCTTCTTCCCATAATTTTTCTTCTTCTTTTTCTTCTTTTTCCTCTTCTTCTTCTTTTTCCTCTTCTTTTTCTCCTCCTTTTTCTTCTCCTTCTTCTAATAATTGCTTCTTCTTCTTGTTCTTCTTCTCGCCTTTCTCTTCTTCTTCTTCTTCCTCTTGGTCTTCTTCTTCTTCTTCTTCTTCTTCCTCTTCTTCAACTTCTTCTTCTTCTTCTTTTTCTTCTTCTTCTTCTTCCTCTTCATCTTTTTCTTGTTCCTCTTCTTCTTCTTCTTCTTCTTCTTCTTCTTCTCCTTCCTCTTCTTCTTCTTCTTCTTCATTTTCCTTTCCTTTTTTTTCTTCTTCTTCTTCTTCATCTTCTTTTTCTTCTTCTTATTTTACTTCTTCTTGTTCTTCTTCTTCCTCTTCTTCTTCTTCTTCTTCTTCTTCTTCTCATTCTACATCTTCTTCTTCTTCTCCTTCTTCTTGTTCATATTTTTCTTTTTCTTCTTCTTCTTCTTCTACTACTTTTTCTTCTTCTTCTTCTTCTTATTCTACTGCTTCTTTCTCTTCTTCTTCTTCTTTTTCTTCTTCTTCTACTTTTTCATCTTCTTGTTCTTTGCCTTCTTCTTCTTTTTCTTCTCCTTCATCTTCTCCTTATTCATCTTCTTCTTCACCTTCTTCTTCTCATTCTTCACCTACTTCTTCTTCTTCTTTTTCTTGTTCTTCTTCTCCTTCTTCTCCACCAACTTCTTCGTCCTCTCCTTGATCATCTTCTTCTCCTCTTTCTTCTTCTTATTCACCTTCTCCTTCTTCTTCTTTTTCTTCTTCTTCTTGTTCTTCTTCTTTTTATTCTTCTTCTACTTCTTCTTCCTCCCCTTCTCCTTCGTCTTCTTCATCTTCAACTACTTCTTCTTCTTCTTCTTCTTCTTTTTCTTCTGCCTCTTCTTCTTCATCATCATCATCATCTTCTTCTTCTTCTTCTTCTCTTGCATCTTCCTCTTCTTTCTCTTCTTGTTCTTACTCTTCTTCTTTCTCTTCTAATTCTCCCTATTCTTCTTCCTCTTATTCTTCCTCTTTCTCTTCTTCTGCCTGTCCTTCTTCTTCTTCCACTATTACTAGTACAACTACTACTATTACTACTACAACTTCATCATCTTCTTCTCTCCTTCTTCTTCTTCATCATCATATTCTTCTTCCTCTTCTTCTACTTCTTTCCTTTTGTTCCTCTTCTTCTTCTTCCTTAACTACTTCTTCTTCTTATTATTCTTCTTCTTCTTCGTCTTCTAATTCTTCTACTTCTTATTCTTCTTCTTGTTCTTCTTCTTCTTCTTCTTCTTCTTTTTGTTCTTCTGCTTCTTCCCTTTCCTCTTCTTCTTGCTCTTCTTCTCTTTTCATCTTCCCTTAGTTATTCTTCTTCTCCTTCATCTTCTTCTTATCCTTCTTCTTCTCATATTTTTCTTCTTCTTCTTAAACATATTCTTCTTCTTCTTCTTCTTCTTCTTCTTCTCCATCTTCTTCTTTTTCTTCTTCTCCTTCTCCATCATCTCCTTGTTCTTATTCTTCTTCATCTTGTTCTTCTTCTTCTATTTCTTCTTCATCATCTTTCTCCTATTTTTTTCTTCGTCCTCTTCTTCTTCTTCTTCTTCTTTTTCTTCCTCTATTACTACTTGATTTTCTTATTCTTCTTCCTTTTCTTCTTCTTCTTCATATTTTTCTACTTCCTTCTCTTTTTCTTCTTTTACTACTTGTTATTCTTCAACTTCCTC
>JAIUJO010000583.1:87500-92500 GCA_023846275.1 Vanilla planifolia
TTCTTCTTCTTCTACATCTACTTCTTTTTTATTTCCTTCAAGTTCTTTATCATCATCTTCTTCTTCTTCCTCTTCTTCTTCTTATTCTTCTTCTTCTTCTTCTTCTTCTTCTTCTTCTTCTTCTTCTTCTTCTTTTCCTTCTTCTTCTTCTTCTTCTTCTTCCTCTTCTTCTTCTTCTCCTTCATTTGGTTTTTCTTCTCCTTCTTCTTCTCGTATTTCTTCATTTTCTGCTTGTTCTTCGTCTTCTCCATCTTCTTCTTCTCCTTTTTCTTCCTCTACAACTTCTTTAACTTCTTCTTCTTCCTCTTTTTCTTCTTCTTCTCCTTCTTCTTTTTCTTCTTTTTCTTCCTATTTTTTTGTTTATTCTTCTTCTCCCTTTTTTACTGCTACGTCTCCTTTTTCTTCCTCTTCTTCTTCTCTTCTTCTTTTTCTTCTTCCTTTGCTTGTTCTTCTTCGTCATCTACTTCTTTTTATTCTACTACTTCTTCTTCTACTACTATTTCTTCTACTACTATTTCTTCTACTACTTCTTCCTCTTCTTCCTCTTCTTCTTTTTCTTCTTCTTCTTCTTCTTTTTCTGCTTCTTTTACTACTACTTCTTCTTCTTCTTCTTCTTCTTCACCATCTTCTTCTTCTTCTACTTGTTTTACTACAAATACTACTACTACTTCTTCTTCTTCTTCTTTTTCACCTTCTTCTTCTTCTAATTCTTCTCCTTTTTCTTCTTTTACTTCTTCTTCTTCTTCCTCCTCTTCTTCTTATTTTTCATCATCTTCTTCTTCTTCTCCTTCTTCTTCTTCTACTTCTTCATGTTCTCCCACTTCTTCTTCTTCCCCTACTCCTTTTCTTCTTCTTCTATTCCTTCTTCTTCTACTTCTTCTTCTTCATCTCTCTCTTCTCCATCTTCTTCATATTCTTGTTCTTCTTCTCCTTCTTTTCCTTCGTCTACTACCTCTTCTTATTGTTCTTCTTCTTTTACTTCTTTTTCCTCTTTTCCTTCCTTGTCTTCTACTTCTTCTTCTTCCTCTTCTTATTCTTCTTCTTCTTCTTCTCCTTTTGTCTCTTCTTCTCCCTCTTCCTCTTCTTCTTCTACTTCTTCTTCTTCTGCTTCTTCATCATCATCATCTTCTTCTTCTTCTTATGCTACTTCTTCTTCCACTTCTTTTAATTCATCTTATCATCTTTCTTCTTTTTTTGTTGTTCTTTTAATTCTTATTTTTCTTGTTGTTGTTGTTGTTCTTTTTCTTCTACATCTTCTACTTCATCGACTTCTTCTTCTTCTTCTTCGTCTACTTCTTCTTCTTCTTCTCCACCTACTCTTCCTCCATTTTCTTCTTCTTCTACTTCTTCTTCTCCTCCTCTTGCTTCTTCTTCTTCTTCTTCTTCTTCTTCTACTTCTTGTGAATTTTTCTATTCTTCTTGTTCTACTTCTTCTTTTTCTTCTACTTCAACTTCTTCTTCTTCTTCTTCTTCTTCATCATGATCTTCTTTATCTTCTTGTTCTTTTCCTTCTTCTCCTCCTCCTCCTTCTACTTCTTTTTCTTCTTCTTCTTCTTCTTCATCTTCCTCCTCTTCTTCTTTTTCTTCTTCTTCTTCATCTCGTTCATCTTCTTCCTTTCCTTTGTTATCTTCTTCTTCTTCTTCTTCTTCTTCTTCTTCTTCTTCTAGTACTTCTTCTTCATCATCTTCTCTTTCTTCTTCTTCTTTTTTCTTCACATTCTTCTTGTCCAACTTCTTCATCTTCTCCTTGTTCTTCTTCGTCTACTTCTTCTTCTTCCTACTCTTCTTCTTCTTCTTTTCTTCTTCTTCTTCTTCTTTCTTCTTCTTCTTCTCCTTCTTCTTCTTCTTCTTCTTCTCATTCTTCTTGTACTTCTTCTTCTTCTTCTTTTGCTTCTTCTTGTAATTCTTCTTCTTCTTCTTCTTCTACTTTTTTTCCTCTTCTTTTTCTTCTTCTTCTACTACTTCTTTTTCTTCTACTACTTATTCTTAATCATCTTATTTTTCATCATCATCATCATCGCCTTCATCTTCTTCTTCTTCTTCTTCTTCTTCTCTTCCTCATCCTTCTTCTTCTTATTCTCCTTTCCCTTCTTCTTCTTCTCCTCCTCTTCTTCCTCCTCCTCCTCCTTCTTCTTCTTCTCCTCCTCCTTTTTCTTCTTTTTCTTCTTCTTCTTCTTCTCCTTCTTCTTCTTCTTCGGGTCTTCTTCTTCATATTTTACTTTTTCTTCTTCTTCTTCTTCTCCTCCTCCTTCTTCTACTACTTCTACTTCATCTTCTCTTTCTTCTTCTCCTACTTCTTCGTCTTCTCCTTGTTATTCTTCTTCTCTTTCTTCTTCTTCTACTTCTTCTTCCACTTCCTCTTTTCTTCCTCGTCCTCCTTCTTCCTCTTCTTCTCCTTCTTCTTTAACTTCTTCTTCTTCTTCTTCTCCTTATTATTATTATTATTATTATTATTATTATTATTTTGCTTTTTCATCTTTGAATTCTTCTTCTTCTTCTTCTTCTTCGTCTTCTTCTACTTCTTATTTTACTTCTTCTACAACTACTACTACTACTACTTCATCTTCTTCTTCTTATTCTTCTTCTTCTTCTCCTTCTTCTTCTTTGTCAACATCTTTATAATCATCATCTTCTTCTTGTTCTTCTTCCTTTGCTTCCCAATCATCATCTTATTTCTTCTCATATTCATCATCATCATCTTCTTCTTCTTGTTCTTCTTCTTCTCCTCCTTTCTCTTCTGCTTCTTCTCCTTCTTCTTCTTCTTCTTCTTCTTCTCCTCCTCCTTATTCTTCATCTTCTTCTTCTTCTCCTTCTCCTTCTTCATCTTCTTCTTCTTGTACTGCTTCTTGTTCTTCTTCTTCTTCTTCTTCTTCTTCTTCTACTCCTCCTCCTCCTTCTTCTTCTCCTTCTTCTTCTACTTCTTCTTCTTCTACTTCTTCTTCTTCTTCTTCTCCATCTTATTTTTCTGATACATCTTCTTCAAATTCTTCTTCTTCTACTACTACTACTACTACTACTCCTACTTTTTTCTTCTACTTCTTGTTTTCCTTCTTCTTCGTCTTCTTCTTCATCAACATCTTCTTCATCTTTACCTTATTTTTTCGCCTTTTCCTCTTCTTCTTCTTCCCCTTCTCCACCTCCTCCTTCTTCTTCTTCTTCTTTGTCTTCTTCTCCTGGTTCTCCTTTTTCTTCTTCTTCTTCATCTTGTTCTTCTTCTTCTCTTTCATCTTCTTCATCTTCTTCATCTTCTTCATCTTCTTCTTATCATCCTTCTTCATCTTCTTCATCTTCTTCTTCTTCTTCTTCTTCTCCTTCGTCTTCATCATCATCTTCTTCTTCTTCTTCTTCTACTTCTTCATCGTCATCTTCTCCATCTTCTTCATCTTCTTCTTCTTCTTCCCCTTTTCATTCTTCGTCTTTTACTTCTTCTACTTCTTATTCTTCTTCTTGTTCTTCGTCTTGTTCTTTTTCTTGTTCTTCTACTTCTTCTTCTTCTTCTCCTTCTTCTTCTTCTTCTGCTCTAACTTCTTTTTATTAAACTTCTTCTTTGAATTCTTCTTCTTCATCATCATCTTCTTCTTCTACTCCTTTTTTTTCTTCTTCTTCTTCTAGCTTTTCTTCTTCTTCTAGCTTTTCTTCTTCTTCTTCTTCTTCTTCTTCTTCTCCTTCTTCTTCTACTTCTTCTTCTTCTCCTTCTTCTTCTTCTTCTTCTTCTTCTTCTCCGACTTCTTTTTCTTATACTTATCCTAATTCTTCTTCTTCTTCTTCTTCTTCTTCTTCTACTCCTTTTTCTTCTTCTTTTACTTTTTCTTCTTTTTCTTCTTCTTCTTATTCGTCATCATCATCATCAAAAACATCGTCTTCTTTATTATCTTTTTTCCTTCTTTTGCTCTTCTTCTCCTTCTTCTCCTTCTCCTCCTTCTCCTCCTCCTGCCTCTTGTTCTCCTTCCTCCACTACTTCTTCCTCTTCTTCTTCTTCTTCTTCTTCTTCTACTACTACTACTACTATTACTTGTATTTCTTCTGCCTCTTCTTCTTCTTCTTCCTCTTCTTTTTCATCTTCTACTTCTTCTTGTTCTTCTTCTACTGCTACTACTACTACTATTTCTTCTACTACTACGACTACATCTTCTTCTTCTTCCTCCTCTACAAATTCATCCACTTATTCTTCTTCTTCTACTTTTTCTTTATCTTCTTCCACTTCAATCTCTTCTTCTTCTTTTTCTTCTTCTTTTTCTTCTTCTTCTTCTTCTTCTTCTACTTCTATTTCTTCTTCTTCTTCTTGTTCATGTTCTTCTTCTTCTTCTTCCACTACTTCTTCTTCTTCTTCTTCAACTTCTCCATCTTCTTCTTCTTCTGCTTCTTCATCTTCTTCCTCTTCTTCTTCTTCTTCTTCTTCTTCTTCACTTCTTCTTCTTCTTCTCTTTTTCTCCTTCTTCTTCTGCTTCTTCTTCTTCTTCTTCATCCTCTTCTTCTTCTTCTTCTTCTTTTTCTTCTTCTTCTTCCTTTTCTTTTTCATCATCTTCTTCTTCTTCTACCAATTCTTCTTCTTTTTTTTCTTATTTTTCTTCTTCTGCTTCTCCTATTTCTTCCTATTTCTTCTTCTTTTCTTCATCTTCTTCTTCTTTTTCTCCTTCTTCTTCTCCTTCTACTTCTTCTACTTATACTTCAACATCTACTACTACTAATTTTGCTACTAATACATCATTATCATCATCTTCTTCCTCTTCTTCTTCTTCTCCCTAGTCTTCTTCTTTTTCTTCTTCCACTTCTTCTTCTACTTCTTTTTCTTCTTCTTCTTCTTCTTCTTCTTCTTCTTCTGGTCCTTCTCCTTCTTCTTCTTCTACTTCTTCTTCTTCCTCTTATTCTTCTTCTTCTTCTTTCTTTCTTCTTCTTCCTCTACCACTACTACTTCGTCTTCTTCTTCTTCTTCTTCTTCTTTTTCTTCTTCCTCTCCTTCTTCTTCTTCTTCTTGTCCTTCTCATTCTCTTCTCTTATTT
>JAIUJO010000583.1:97500-110000 GCA_023846275.1 Vanilla planifolia
GTCACACATGTGATAAATATGCCAAAACCATATCAATATGTCCAACCAATTATATTTTATCTCATATTATGCTTTTTGTTTCAATTTCCTTTTTGTCATCTTTTATGCTTTCAGTTCAATCAGAAAATAACACCATAAAACATATATCAAGCCATGAGATAAAAGTCATGTAAAGAAAAACTGTAATGCAGCCCGTAAGAAACCATGTATCGAAATATAAATAAATACTATTGTGCTATATCACAGGTTACGAATTTATCTACCTGGATCTATTATTGCAGGACCTCTATTCTCAATTTCTTGAGTCCCTACAAGGTCACATGTGCAAAATAATTAAAATAAATAAAAAGGTTTTAAGTCACAAAAACAGCTTTCTAAAAGCCCTGCCAAATACTTCCCGAAATCCCAAAAAAAAATCCCAATTTTTCTCCTTGTTTCTCGCTGCGCCTGGACCGCGCGTCCGCTGAACCGGCCTGCGGTTCAGCTCTGCGGTTCAGCCGACTGAACCGCCCCTCTCTCCCTCTCTCTCTCCTCCGCCTCAGCCCAAACCAGGTCTCTCTCTCCTCCGCCTCAGCCCGAACCGGGCGCCTTCCGGTTTGGTTAACCCGAACCGGTTCAAACAGGATCATCCCTGTTTCTCACCCGACGCTGCTTCCCTCT
The DNA here is from genome assembly GCA_023846275.1 of Vanilla planifolia. Classification (NCBI taxonomy): domain Eukaryota; kingdom Viridiplantae; phylum Streptophyta; class Magnoliopsida; order Asparagales; family Orchidaceae; genus Vanilla; species Vanilla planifolia. The sequence continues at coordinate 98,161 of JAIUJO010000583.1, forward strand.
CTCCTCGCCGCCGCTCGCGTCCGGCGGCTTCTAGCCGCTTCCACGGTAAATTTCTCGTTTCCCCGAATCCCTCTCCGGGAAATACCAAGCTCCTCTAGACTTTCGCACTCCTCGACGACGAGTTTGCCGGAAAAACATTCCGCATCTCGCGGCCGACAACTCCGGCCACTCCTTCGGCAACCCAATACGTCTCCGGCCGAAAATAAACATTCGGCCGGCCTCTCTTACTCTCCCCCCACTCAACAAAACCCCAATACAACAAAATAAAACGAACCATCTTACCTTGCCGCAGTTTCTCCGGCGAGCTTCCCAGCTTCCGTTAAATTTCCGGCAACTTTTCGTAATCTCTCAAAATTTTCCAAATAGCTTCTGTGCTTAAGAGGATTAACTCACCCGGGCTAATATCCTCGCCCGGGTGGACACGTATATGTTAATTATGCCTTGTACCGACACGTTCGTGATTGTTTTGCAGAACACCCCCTGAACTTTTCCAAATTACAAATCTACCATGGCCTGGCCGACAATTCCATATTTACAAATTTACCTTCCGCCATCCGATTTTAAACTAAATCAGAAATCCTAAATTGTAGATATATCCCGGATCTGAAATCCTAAAGTTACAAATATATCCAAAACTTTAAAAATTCATAATTAATTATCCAAAATTCCAAAAATTACAAAATTACCATCGTTGGACTCGTCTCAAAGAGCTCTTCCTATTGGAATGATCAAATTAAGCTTTTTTTTTAAAAAAAAAAAGGCTGTTACAATCTACACCTCTTACAAAAATTTCGTCCCGAAATTTAGAAAAGCTCTGGATACTGATTGATCATATCTGTTTCCACTTCCCAGGTAGCTTCTCTTTCTGTTTGACCATTCCATAGGACTTTAACCATAGGAATGATTTTATTTCTGAGCTTTTTCTCCTGCCTATCAAGTATTCTCACAGGCAGTTCGGGATATGTCAAATCCATTTGAATTTCCATATCTGGGTCCATATAACTAACAACATGGGAGGGATCTAAAACATATCTTCGCAAAGATGAGACATGGAACACATTATGCACACCTGACAATTGAGGAGGCAAAGCAATTTGGTATGCCACTTGTCCAACCCTTCTTAGGATTTGGAAAGGACCAATGAATTTAGGCTTCAATTTTCCTGCTCTTCCAAACCTTATGACACCTTTTGTTGGACTTACCTTGATAAGAACATGTTCCCCCTCGTGGAACTCAACCATTCGATGTTTTGCATCATAATACTTCTTTTGTCTGTCCTGAGCTGTTTTTATTCTGTCTTGAATAATTCTGATCTTTTCTGTTGCTTCTTCAACAAATCCAAGACCGAGCAAATTTCTTTCCTTCCCTTCATTCCAGCACAAAGGTGATTGACATTTTCTCCCATACAGCGCTTCATAGGGTGCCATCCCAATGCTGGACTGATGGCTATTATTATAAGCAAATTCCACCAAAGGTAAGTGGCTTTCCCAATCTCCACCAAAATCCAAGATGCAAAGTCGTAGCAAATCTTCCAAGATTTTGATAGTTCTCTCTGTCTGACCATCTGTTTGAGGATGAAAGGCTGTGCTGAAACGCAATCTCGTACCAAAAGCTTGATACACATTCTTCCAGAAGTGAGAAGTAAATTTAGGATCTCTGTCAGATATAATGACTTTTGGAATCCCATGCAATCTGATAATCTGACTCACATATACCTGAGCTAACTTCTCTACAGAATAAGTAGTTTTAACAGCTAAAAAGTGAGCAGATTTTGTTAGCCTATCAACAATTATCCAGATTGAGTCATGACCTGCAGGTGACCTAGGCAAACCGATCACAAAATCCATTGCCACTTCCTCCCATTTCCATTCTGGAATAGGTAATGACTGCAACAACCCCCCAGGTTTTTGTTGCTCTCCTTTCACCTGTTGACAAATTAAGCATTTTTGAACCCAGTTAGAAACATCCTTCTTCAATCCTGGCCACTAGTATTGTTGTCTCAATTCTTGATACATTTTATTCTCGCCTGGATGTATTGAATATTGAGAGTTATGAGCTTCCTTTAATAACAAATCCCTAAGTTGTTGATGTGCTGGTATGCATAACCTACCTTGAAATCTAAGTAAACCAGCCTGGTCCAATTGAAAAGTAGATTCCTGTCCTTCCTGAACCCTCTGTATTATCTTTTGCAATTCAAGATCTTCTTCCTGATCGTCTTTAATAGAGGCCAACCAATCTGGTCTTACTGATAAGTGTGCCAGCAAAGCCGTATTTCTTCGAATATCTACTTCTAGTTGTAATTTATCCATCTCAAAAATTAATTGTTTTTCTTCTGTGATAGTCAAAATGCTACTAATACTAGCTTTCCTGCTAAGAGCATCAGCGACCACATTCGCTTTCCCAGGATGGTAAGTGATTTCCACATCATAATCTTTAATAAACTCCAGCCACCTTCGTTGCCTGAGATTTAGTTCCTTCTGAGTAAAAATATACTTTAAACTCTGATGATCAGTGAAAACCACACACTTAACTCCATACAAATAATGCCTCCAGATTTTTAAGGCAAAAACTACAGCTGCTAACTCCAAATCGTGCACAGGATAATTCTTTTCATGTATCTTAAGCTGTCTAGATGCATAAGCAATTACTTTCTTATTTTGCATCAATACACAGCCAAGACCTTGCAAAGATGCATCACTGTATATATGATAACCTTCTGTGCCTTCTGGTAATGTTAGAATTGGGGCTGAAACCAATTTATTCTTCAATATTTGGAAGCTATCTTCACAAGCTGCATCCCATTCAAACTTTATTGCTTTTCGCGTCAAATTTTTTAAGGGTGAGGCTATTTGGGAAAAGCCTTTCACAAACTTTCTGTAATACCCAGCCAAACCCAAGAAACTTCTAACTTCTGTTATTGTTGTAGGCCTTGGCCAATCTACAATGGCAGAAATCTTCTGAGGATCAACTGAGATTTCTTCTGCACTCACTACATGCCCCAAAAACAAGACCTTGGACAGCCAAAATTCGCATTTAGAGAATTTAGCAAATAGCTGATTTTCTTTCAAAGTTTGCAATGTTAAATGTAGATGTGCAGCGTGTTCTTCTAGGGATTTAGAATATATCAATATATCATCAATGAAGATAATGATAAACTGATCTAAATATTTCTTGAACACGCGATTCATCAAATCCATAAAAGCTGCTGGTGCATTTGTCAGTCCAAAAGGTAGCACTAAAAATTCATAGTGCCCATACCTGGTCCTGAAAGCTGTTTTGGAAACATCTTCTGTCTTAATTTTCAGTTGATGATATCCAGATCTCAGGTCAATTTTTGAAAATATTGCTGCTCCTTGCAACTGATCAAATAGATCATCAATCTGCGGCAAAGGATATTTATTTTTGATAGTAATTTTGTTGATTTCCCGGTAGTCAATACACATGCGAAGACTACCATCTTTCTTCTTCACAAACAAAATAGGTACACCCCATGGGGATACACTGGGTCTGATAAATCCCTTGTCTAATAATTCCTGAATTTGCACCTTTAATTCTTGAAGCTCGGCTGGTGCCATACGATAAGGAGCTTTGGAAATTGGCTCAGCGCCTAGAATCAACTGAATTTCAAATTCTATTTCTCTATCAGGAGGTAATCCAGGCAACTCTTCTGGAAAAATGTCTAGATATTCCTGAACAACTGGTACCTCTGTGGGTTTACAAAATTTCATGTCCAAATCCACAATAGATACCAAGCATCCTTCGTATCCTTTGCCAAGTAGCTTTTGTGCCTTGAGCATAGATATTAAAGGAATTTTCCTTCCTTGGCCGAAGTAAATTAATTTATCTTCCCCAGGGATTTGAATTTCAATCCGCTTTTCATAGCAATCAATTTTCACTTTATGATCAAACAGCCAATCCATGCCAAAAATTACATCAAATTCTGTAATAGGAAGAATATGCAATAATGTCAAGAATTTTCTTCCCTTGATGTATATCTCTTCTTCAATAAAATTCTCCACTCGGATATTATTTCCATCAGGAATTTTAACCATTAACATGTCCTTCACAGGTTGCAACAAAATATCTAGCTGACTCAATATACGAGTCGAGAGAAAAGAGTGTGATGCCCCACAATCAAAAAGAACAGAGACAGGTAAACTTTGCAAAGAGAGCATACCAGTGATAACATCTGTAGAATGTGGAGCTTCCTGCTGAGTAATAGAATAAATGGGAGCCTGACCTTCCCTGCCTGCTGCCCCACCATGGGCTGCGCTGCCTGAAGTTGCCATAGATCCACGGCCTCTACCATGGTTCGCACTCCCTCTGCCTCCACTGGTTGGGGTATTGGCAGCTTTCATGTCTGATACTTTAGGGCAATCTTGTGCCATGTGCCCTATTTCATTACATAAAAAACATTTAATTGGTCGCACAAAATCAAATCTGCACTCCCCTGTATGCCATCTACCACAACGCCCACATCGACTGGTCCCACTAGAACCAAAACTAGTCCTACTGGTACTAGGTTCATAAGGTCTGAACCTACTGAATCTGGCATAACTAGTACCCCCTCCTCGGGAAAAACTGGGACCACCTCTCCTCCCTGTGAGTCTGGATGTAGATCCTGAAAAGCTTCCCTTTTCTCTCCCTCTACTAGTCTCCAATATGCCCAACTCCAACTCAACTGTACGGGCACTCTCTAATAATTCTATATAGCTCGTGGCCCGTACAGCCACCAATGCTGCCCGGATATCATCACGCAGACCTCTTCGAAACATATAACATCGCTGTTCTTCTGGTGTTACCAAGTGAGGTACGTATCTGGCTAGATGTGCAAACTTATGTTCATAGGCAGTGACTGACAGATTTCCTTGCCTGAGATTACTTAATTCCTCCCTCATCTTGGCTTTAATAGATACTGACATAAACCACTGTTCAAACTCCCCTGTGAATTCTTCCCAGGATATTTCTTTCATTGGCCGACCCATAAATCTGGTTCTGTGGTGCGAACTCCACCAAAGTTTAGCAGCATCTTTCAGCATAAGCACCGCTAAAGCCACCTTCTTGTCTTCTGGGCAAGACATGCCTTCGAATATAATATTCATTTGATCTAACCAGTTCTCAGCAATCATTGGATCTTCCTCTCCAGCAAAATAAGGTGGATGCATCCGCTGGAACTGATCCACCACCAGGTCAATAGATGCCTCAGTGACTTGATTACTGGTGCCTCCGATAGATCTCAGCAACGAAACAAGGGTTTGAGCCAACTCTTGTTGTGTGTCCCCTTGCTGTTCTTTACCGTTGCCCTTATCCATGTTTCCTGACTCAGATCTCTCCTTGGCCTGATTATACTGCAATCCTATAAAACCAGGAAGGCATATAGAAATTTATAGCAGAAATAGAAGCTAAAAGTACATATAAGACTACAATGCATGTGCTGTGTAAGTGTCCTCACTCACATTTTCCACCTAATCCTGAACCAAGGCTCTGATACCACCTTGTCAGGCACCCCACCTTACCAACTACAGTAAATTAAGGATGCTGCATAAGAAATAATCTCGAGTGAGGACAAACCATGCCTAGGTGGGGACCCGACGGTGAGACAATTCTAACCCTCGAACCAATCTGGTGTATTTTGAAAACATTTTAACCAAATCCATACCATGGAGCTGAAATGAAAACATGTGTATATTAAACTGTATATATATACAATAAACCACAAAACTGAAGTACCAAAAAAAATACCAAAATGAAACCAAATCCACTCCCACCATAAATCTATCCCCTCTCACATGTCAGGAGTATAGTCCTCTCCTGTACTATTATAATCCCCAGCTCTCGGTGTAGTGGATACATGACCTGTGATGAAGCACTAATGAGACATATATATCTCAGCAGATAAATCCATTAAGTAACCAAGTAAAATAAATCTCCAGATATAAAAGACAAGCCGTGAAACATGATAAAACAAAATCCATCTCATAAGCGGTGAAAAATAAACCATATGAATACCTTCTTATCAAATGTCATGTAGTATCAAAAGTAAACCAGATAAACATGTATACCAAATTTCCATTTCCATTATTTTATATGTTATATACTTATTGGGCCCGATTCCCTTTTGAATCATCATCCTCTGGATCCAATCATCATATCAAATGACCTTCAGCCGGCATCCATCCAGTTCATAACACTAGGCAGATATCTGATCCGAAGACCGATACCCTGCGATCTCATCCGCTAGGCCTAGTGCCACCAGGCAGGTATAGTACTGATACCCTGCGATCACATCCGCTAGGCCTGGTGTCATCAATATATAAGGAGGTCATGGTACACATACACACTAGGCAGATATCTGATCCGAAGATCGATACCCTGCGATCTCATCCGCTAGGCCTAGTGGTGAGGATAATGTCTCCAGGAATCCAATTTTCAATTTTTATTTTCCAACCATGTCACACATGTGATAAATATGCCAAAACCATATCAATATGTCCAACCAATTATATTTTATCTCATATTATGCTTTTTGTTTCAATTTCCTTTTTGTCATCTTTTATGCTTTCAGTTCAATCAGAAAATAACACCATAAAACATATATCAAGCCATGAGATAAAAGTCATGTAAAGAAAAACTGTAATGCAGCCCGTAAGAAACCATGTATCGAAATATAAATAAATACTATTGTGCTATATCACAGGTTACGAATTTATCTACCTGGATCTATTATTGCAGGACCTCTATTCTCAATTTCTGGAGTCTCTACATGGTCACATGTGCAAAATAATTAAAATAAATAAAAAGGTTTTAAGTCACAAAAACAGCTTTCTAAAAGCCCTGCCAAATACTTCCCGAAATCCCCAAAAAAAATCCCAATTTTTCTCCTTGTTTCTCGCTGAGCCTGGACCGTTCGTCCGCTGAACCGGCCTGCGGTTCAGCTCCGCGGTTCAGCCGACTGAACCGCCCCTCTCTCCCTCTCTCTCTCCTCCGCCTCAGCCCGAACCAGGTCTCTCTCTCCTCCGCCTCAGCCCGAACCGGGCGCCTTCCGGTTCGGTTAACCCGAACCGGTTCAAACAGGATCATCCCTGTTTCTCACCCGACGCTGCTTCCCTCTCTCCTCGCCGCCGCTCGCGTCCGGCGGCTTCTAGCCGCTTCCACGGTAAATTTCTCGTTTCCCGGAATCCCTCTCCGGGAAATACCAAGCTCCTCTCGACTTCTTTCGCACTACTCGACGACCAGTTTGCCGAAAAAACATTCCGCATCTCGCGGCCGACAACTCCGGCCACTCCTTCGGCAACCCAATACATCTCCGGCCGAAAATAAACATTCGGCCGGCCTCTCTTACTCTCCCCCCACTCAACAGAACCCCAATACAGCAAAATAAAACGAACCATCTTACCTTGCCGCAGTTTCTCCGACGAGCTTCCCAGCTTCCATTAAATTTCCGGCAACTTTTCGCAATCTCTCAAAATTTTCCAAATAGCTTCTGTGCTTAAGAGGATTAACTCACCCGGGCTGATATCCTCGCCCGGGTGGACACGTATGTGTTAATTATGCCTTGTACCGACACGTTCGTGATTGTTTTGCAGAACACCCCCTGAACTTTTCCAAATTAGAAATCTACCCAGGCCTGGCCGACAATTCCATATTTACAAATTTACCTTCCGCCATCCGATTTTAAACTAAATCGGAAATCCTAAATTGCAGATATATCCCGGATCTGAAATCCTGAAATTACAAATATATCCAAAACTTTAAAAATTCATAATTAATTATCCAAAATTCCAAAAATTACAAACTTACCATCGTTGGACTCGTCTCAAAGAGCTCTTCCTATTGGAATGATCAAATTAAGCTTTTTTTTTTAAAAAAAAAAAGGCTGTTACATTCTTCTTCTTCTTCTTCTTCTTCTTTTTCTTCTTCTTCTCCTTCTTCTTCTTCTTCTTGTCCTTCTCATTCTCTTCTCTTATTTCTTCATCTTCTCCTTTTTCTTCTTCTCCTTGTTCTTCTTCTTCCTCTGGTTCTTCTTCCCCTTCTTTTCCTTCTATTTCTTCTTCTTATTCTTCATCTTCTTCATCTTCTTCTTCTTCTTCTCCTTCTCCCTCTTCTTCTTCTTCTTCCATCCGTCTTCTTTTTTCTTCTTCTTCTTGTTCTTTTTGTTGTTGTTGTTGTTCTTCTTCTTCTATATTTTCTTCTACTTCTTCTACATCTACTTCTTATTCTTCTTCTTCCTCTTCTCCTTCTTCGTCTTCTTTTTCTTCTTATTCTTCTTCTTTTTCATCATCTTCTTCTTCTTCTACTTCTTCTTCTTCTTCTTCTTCTCCTTCCCCTTCTCTTTTGCTTCTTCTTTTTCTTCATCTACTTCTTCTACTACTTCTTCAAATGCTTCTTTTTCTACTTCTTCTTCTTCTTCATTATCTTCTTCTTCTACTTCTTCTTCTTCTTTTCGTATGTGTTCTACTAATTCTTCATCTTCTGCTTCTTCTTCTTATTCTCCTTCTTCTGCTTCTTCTCCTTCTTCGTCTACCTCTTTTTCTTCTTCTTCTCCTACGTCTTCCTCCTCTTCTTCTTCTTCTCCTTCTCCTTCTTCTTCTTCTTCTCCTTCTCCTTCTACTTCTTCTTCTTTTCCTTCTTCTTCTACTACTACTACTGCATCTTTTACTTGTTCTTTTTCTTCTTCTTATTCTTCTTCTTCATCTACTTCTTGTTCTTCTTGTCTTCTTCTTCTTCTTGTCTTCTTCTTCTTATGTTTCTTCTTCTCCTCCTTCTCATCCTCCTCCTCCTCCTTCCTCATCATCTTCTTCTTCTTCTTCTTCTTCTTCTTCTTCTTCTTCTTTTTCTTCCTCCTCTTCTTCTTTTTCTTCTACTTCTTCTTCTTCCCCTTCTTCTTCTCCTTCTTCCTCTTTTACTTCTTTATCTTCTTTTTACTCTTCTTCCTCCTCTTCTTCTTCTTTTCTTTCTCTTTGTCTTCCTCTTCATTTTCTTCCCCTTCCTTTTTCTTCTTCCTCTACCACTTCTTCTTCTTCTTCTTCATTCTCTTTAACTTCCTCTTCTTCTTCTTCTTTGTCTTCTTCCTCTTCTTCTACTTCTTCCTCATCTTCTTCTTTATCTTCTCCTATTACATCTTCTTCTTCCTCTTCTTCCTTCTTCTTTTACTTCTTTGTATTCTTCTTTTTCAACCACTTCTTCTTCATCTTCTTCTTCTTCTTCTTCTTCTTCTACTACTTCTTCTTCTTCTTCTTCTTCTTCTTCTTCCACCTCCTTCTTCTATTATTACTTATTTATAATCTTCCTCTTCTTCTTCTTCTTCTTGTTATTCTTCAACTTCTTCTTCTTCTTCATCTCATTCTACTTCTTTTTCTTGTTATTAGTCTCATACTTCTTCTTTTTCTACTTGTTCTTTTACTTCTACTTCTTCTTCTTCTTTTTCTTCCTCTTCTTCTTCTTCCTCTTCTTCTCCTTCTTCATCTTCTTTTTCTCCTTCCTCTATTGTTTCTTCTTATTGTTCTTCTTCTTCTTCCTCTTCTTCATCATCATCATCTTCTTCTTCTATTTCTTTATCTTCTACTTCTTTCTTCTTCTTCATCATCATCACCTTCTTCTTCTTCTACTTCTTCCACTTCTTCTTCTTCTACTACAATTGTTACTACTACTACTACTTCATCATCTTCCTCTTCTTCTTCTACTACTTCATCATCTTCCTCTTCTTCTTCTACTACTTTCCCATCTTCTTCCTCCTCTTCTTCTTATTCCACTTCCTCTTCTTCTTCTTTGTCTTCTTCTTCTTCTCTTCTTCTTCTTCTTCTTCTTCTTCTACAGCTTCTTCTACTTCTTATTCTTCTTCTTCTTCTGCTTCTTCTTCTTCTTCTTCTTCTGCTTCTTCTTCTTCTTCTTCTTCTCCTACTTCTTCTTCTTCCTTTTCTTCTTCTTCATCTTCTTCTTCTTCTTCCCCTTCTTCTTCTTCTTCTCATTCTTCTTCTCCTTCTTCTTCTTGTTCCCTTCCTTATGCTTCTTTTGCTTCTTCCTCTACCTCTTTTTCAACTTCTTCTCTTACTTCTTCTTCTTCTTCTTCTTCTTCTTCTTCTTGTTTTCCTTCTTCTTTTGCTTCTTCTTCTTCTTCAAATACTACTGCATCTTCTACTATTTCTTTTCTTCTTCTTCATCTTCTTCTTCATCTTCTTCTTCTTCTTCTTCATTTTCTTCTTCTTTTTCTTCTTCTACTTCTGCTTCTTCTTTTTCTTCCTCTTCCTTTTCTTCTTCTTCTTCTACTTCTACCTCTTCTTCTTCTTCTTCTACTTCTACCTCTTCTTCTTCTTCTTCTTCTTCTTCTTCTTCTTTCGATTATTCATCTTCATCAACATCTTCTTCTTCTTCTTCTCCTTCTCCTCCTCTTCTGCCTCCTCCTCCTCCTTCTTCTTCTTCTTCCACTTCCTTTTCTTCTTCTTCGATATCTTCTTCTTCTTCTCCCCATTCCTCTACTTCTTCTTCTTCTTCTTCTTTTACTTTTTCTTCTACTTCTTTTTCTTCTTGTTGTTGTTCTTCTTCTTCTCCTTCTTCTTCTTCATCATCTCATTCTTCTTCTTCTTCTTCTTCTTCCCATTCTTCTTCTTTTTTTACTTGTTCTTCTTCTTCTACTTCTTCTTTCACTTCTTCTTTTTCTTCATCTTCTTCTTCTTCTTGTTGTTTTTCTTGTTTTTCTTCTTCTTCTTCTTCTTCTTCTTCTTCTGCATCCTCTTCTTCTTCTTTTTCATCTTCCTCTACGGCTTCTTCTTCCTGTTCTTCTTCTTCTTCTTCCTCTCCATCAACTTCTTCTTCTTCTTCCTCTTCTTCTTCTCCCTTTCATCTTCTTCTTCTTCTTGTTCTTCTACTACTACTTCTTCTTCTTCTTCTTCTTCTTCTTCTACTACTACTACAAATACTTCTTCTACTACTTCATCATCATCATCTTCTTCTTCTTATTCATCTTTCTCTTCTTCTTCCTCTTCTTCTTCTAATTCCTCTTCTTCTTCTTCTTCTTCTTCTTCTTCTCTTCTTCTTCTTCTTCTTCTTCTTATTCATCTTTCTCTTCTTCTTCCTCTTCTTCTTCTAATTCCTCTTCTTCTTCTTCTTCTTCTTCTTCTTCTTCTTCTTCTCTTCTTCTTCTTCTTCTTCTTCTTCTTCTTCTTTTGCTTCATCTTCTTCTTCTTCTTCTTCTTCTACTTCTTCTTCTTCTTCTTCTTCCTCTTCTTCTCCTTCTTCTTCTTCTTCTTCTTCTTCCTCTTCTTCTTCCTCTTCCTCTTCTTCTTCTTCCTCTTCTTCATCATCTTCTAAATCTTCATCTTCTTCTTCTTCTTCTTCTTCTTCTTTCTCTACTTCAACTTCTTCTTCTCCTTCTTCTTCTTCTTCTTCTTCTTCTTCTTCTACTTCAACTTCTTCTTCTCCTTCTTCTTCTTCTTCTTCTTCTTCTTCTTCTTCCTCTTTTCCTTCTTCTTCTTTTTCTTCTTCTTCATCATCATCTTCTTCTTCTTCTACTTCTTCTGCTTCTTCTTCTTTGCCTTCTCCTTCTCCTTTGCTTCTTCTTTTTCTTCATCTTTTTCTTCGACTACTTCTTCAAATGCTTCTTTTTCTACTTCTTCTTCTTCTTCATCATCTTCTTCTACTACTTCTTCTTCTTCTTCTCCTTCTTCTTCACATACTAGTTCTACTAATTCTTCATCTTCTCCCTCTTCTTCTTATTCTCCTCCTTCTGCTTCTTCTTCTTCTTTGTCTACCTCTTTTTCTTCTTCTTCTCCTATGTCTTCCTCCTCTTCTTCTTCTTCTCCTTCTCCTTCTTCTTCTTCTTCTTCTCCTTCTCTTTCTTCTTC
>JAIUJO010000583.1:112500-117500 GCA_023846275.1 Vanilla planifolia
TTCTTCTACTTCCACTTCTTCTTTTTCTCCTTCTTCTTCTTCTTCTTCTCCATTTTCTTCTTCTTCTTGTTCTTCTTCCCATCAACCTCCTCCTCCTCCTCCTCCTCCTCCTCCTTCTTATTCTTCTTCTTCTTCTTCTTATTCTTCTCCTCCTCCTCCTCCTTCTGGTTCTTCTTCTTCTTCTTCTTCACCTCCTTCTTCTTCACCTCCTTCTTCTTAATCTTCACCTTCTACTTCTTCTTCTTCTTCTTCATATTCTTCTACTTCATTTTCTTCTACTTTTTCTACTTCTTCTACTTCTTCTACTTCTTCTTCTTCATATTCTTCTTCCTCTTCTTCTTCTTCATCAGCTTCTACTAATACTTCTTCTTCTTCTTCTTCTTCTTCTTCTTCTTCTTCTACAACTACTACTTCTTCTTGTTTTTCTTCATCTATAACTACTAATAATTCTATATCTTCTTCTTCATCTTCTCCTTCATCTTCTTCTGCATCTTCTTCTTCTTCTTCTTCTTCTTTTTCTTCTTCTTCTTCTTCTTCTTCTCCTTCTTCTTCTCTTTCTTCTTCTTCTCCTTCTTCTTCTTCTTCTTCATCTTCTTCTTCTTCCATTTTTCTTCTTCTTCTTCTTCTACTTCTACTTCTTCTACCACTGTACTACTACTATTACTTTTTCTTCTTCTTCTTCTTATTCTTCTTCTTCTTCTTCTTCTTCTCCTTATTCTTCTTCTTCTTGTTGTTGTTCTTTTTGTTCTTCTTCTTCTTCATCTTTCTCATCTACTTCTCCCTCCTCTTCCCCTTCTTCTTCTTCCTCTTCTTCTTCCTCTTCTTCTTCCACTTCTTCATCTTCCTTTTCCTCTTATTTTTCTCCCCCTTCCTCTTCTTCTTAATATTCAACTTTAGCTTCTTCTTCTTCCTCTTCTTCTTCTTCTTCTTTTTCCACTTCTTCTTCTTCTTCTATTGCTTGACCTTCTTCATCTTCTTCTTTTTCTACTTCTTCTACTTCTTCCCCTTCTACCTCTTCTTCTTCTTCTTCTTCCTCTTCCACTTCTTCTTCTTCATCTTCTTGTTCCTCCTCCTATGCTTCATCATCATCGTCATCATCATAATTAGCTTCTTCTTCTTCTTCTTCTTCTTCTTCTTCCTCTTCTTCTTCTTCTTCTTCTTCCTCTTCTTCTTCTTCTCTTCTTCTTCTTCTTCTTCTTCTTCTTCTTCTATTTCTCCTCCTCCTTCTTCTTCTACTTCTCCTTCTTCTTCTCCTTCTCCTTCTTTTTCTCCTTCTCCTTCTTCTTCTTCCTCTTTTCCTTCTTCTTCTTCTTTATCTTCTTCTTCTTTATTTTCTTTATCTTCTTCTTCATTTTCGTCTTCTTCTTCTTCTTCGTCTTTTTCTACTACTACTACTACTGTTACCACTACTACTTTTACGGCTACAACTTGCATTATCTTCTTCTGTTTGTTCTTCTTCTTCTTATTTTTCTTCCTCTTCTTATTCTTCTTGTTCTTTTTCTTCTTCAGTTTCCTCTTCTATTTCTCCCTCTTCTTCCTCTTCTTCTTTTTCCTCTTCTTCTTCCACTTCTTCTTCTTCCATTTCTTCTTCATCTTCTTCCTTTTTCTCTTCCATTTCCCCCTTCCTCTTCTTATTCCTCTTCCACTTTATCTTCTTCTTTCTATTCTTCTTCCTCTTCCTCTGCTTCTTCTTTTCCTACTACTTCTTCTTCTTCTTCTGCTAGCTCTTCTTCTCCTTACTTTTCTTCTTCTTATTCTTCTTCAACTTCTTCTTCCCATACTTTTTCTTCTTCTTCTTCTTCTTCTTTTTCCTCTTCTTCTTTTTTTCTTCTTCTTTTTCTCCTCCTTTTTCTTCTCCTTCTTATAAATGCTTCTTCTTCTTATTCTTCTTCTTTGCCTTTTTCTTCTTCTTCTTCTTCCTCTTGGTCTTCTTCTTCTTCTTCTTCTACTTCTTCTTCCTCTTCTTCTTCATCATCATCTTCTTCTTCTTCTTCTACTTCTTCTTCCTCTTCTTCTTCATCATCTTCTTCTTCTACTTCCCCTTCTTCTTCTTCTTCTCCTTCCTCTTCCTTTTCCTCTTCTTCTTCTTCTTCTTCATTTTCCTTTCCTTTTTCTTCTTCTTCTTATTTTTCATGTTCTTTTTCTCTTCTTCTTCCTCTTTTCCTTCTTCTTCTTCTTTATCTTCTTCTTCTTTATTTTCTTTATCTTCTTCTTCATTTTCGTCTTCTTCTTCTTCTTCGTCTTTTTCTACTACTACTACTACTGTTACCACTACTACTTTTACGGCTACAACTTGCATTATCTTCTTCTGTTTGTTCTTCTTCTTCTTATTTTTCTTCCTCTTCTTATTCTTCTTGTTCTTTTTCTTCTTCAGTTTCCTCTTCTATTTCTCCCTCTTCTTCCTCTTCTTCTTTTTCCTCTTCTTCTTCCATTTCTTCTTCTTCCATTTCTTCTTCATCTTCTTCCTTTTTCTCTTCCATTTCCCCCTTCCTCTTCTTATTCCTCTTCCACTTTATCTTCTTCTTTCTATTCTTCTTCCTCTTCCTCTGCTTCTTCTTTTCCTACTACTTCTTCTTCTTCTTCTGCTAGCTCTTCTTCTCCTTACTTTTCTTCTTCTTATTCTTCTTCAACTTCTTCTTCCCATACTTTTTCTTCTTCTTCTTCTTCTTCTTTTTCCTCTTCTTCTTTTTTTCTTCTTCTTTTTCTCCTCCTTTTTCTTCTCCTTCTTATAAATGCTTCTTCTTCTTATTCTTCTTCTTTGCCTTTTTCTTCTTCTTCTTCTTCCTCTTGGTCTTCTTCTTCTTCTTCTTCTACTTCTTCTTCCTCTTCTTCTTCATCATCATCTTCTTCTTCTTCTTCTACTTCTTCTTCCTCTTCTTCTTCATCATCTTCTTCTTCTACTTCCCCTTCTTCTTCTTCTTCTCCTTCCTCTTCCTTTTCCTCTTCTTCTTCTTCTTCTTCATTTTCCTTTCCTTTTTCTTCTTCTTCTTATTTTTCATGTTCTTTTTCTTCTTATTTTACTTCTTCTTGTTCTTCTTCTTCTTCTTCTTCTTCTACATCTTTTTCTTCTTACCCTTCTTTTTCTTCTTCTCCTTCTTCTTCTTCTTCTTCTTCTTCTTGCTCGTCTTCTTCTTGTTCATATTTTTCTTTTTCTTCTTCTTCTTCTCCTTCTTTTTCTTCTTCTTCTTCTTCTTCTTATTCTACTGCTTCTTTCTCTTCTTCTTCTTCTTTTTCTTCTTCTACTTTTCCTTCTTCTTCTTCTTCTTAACCATCTTCTTCTTTTTCTTCTCCTTCGTCTTCTCTTTATTCTTCTTCTTCTTCACCTTCTTCTTGTCATTCTTCATCTTCTTCTTCTTCTTCTTCTTCTTTTTCTTCTTTTTCTTGTTCTTCTTCTCCTTCTTCTCCACCATCTTCTTCGTCCTCTCCTTGATCATCTTTTTCTCCTTTTTCTTCTTCTTCTTCACCTTCTTCTTTTTCTTCATCATCTTCTGCGTCTTCTTCTTGTTCTTCTTCTTCTTCTCCTCCTTCTTCTTCTTCTTCTCCTCTTTCTTCTTCTTCTTTTTCTACTTCTTCTTCTTCTTCTTCTTCTTTTACTACTGCTACTTGTTCTTTTTCTTCTCTTTCTTCTTCTTCTCCTCATTTTTATTCCTTTACATTTTCTTGTTCTTGTTCTTCTCCTCCTCCTCCTCCTCCTCCTCCTTCTGCTTCCTCTTCTTCTTCTTCTTCTTCTTCTTCTGCTACTTGTTCTTCTTCTTCTTCTTCTTCTCTTTCATCTCCTTTTATTTCTTCTTCTTTTTCTTCTTCTATTAATACTTCTTCTTCTCCATCTTCTTCTTCTTCTACAACTACTTTTAGCACTTCTTCTTATTCTTCTGCGTCTTCTTCTTCTTCTTCTTCTCCATCTTCTTCTTCTTCTACTTCTTCTTCTTCTTCTACTTCTACTTCTTCTTTTCCTTCTTCTTTGCCTTCATTTTCTTTATCTTCTTTATCCTTATCTTCCTCTACATCTTCTTCTTCTTCTTCTACGACTACTACTACTATTACTACAACTACTACTACTACTACAAACACTACTGCTACTTTGTCTTCTTCTTTTTCCTCTAATTTTTCTTCTTCTTCTTGTACTTCTTGTTCTTCTCCTTCATCATCTTCCTCTCTTGTTTCTCCTACTTGTTCCACTTCTGCTTCTTCTTCTTCTTCATCCACTTCTTCTTCTTCCATTTCTTCTTCCTCTTCTTCTTCTTCTTATTCCTTTTCTTTTTCTTTTCCCACCTCTTCTTCTTTCTCTTCCACTTCTTCTTCTTTTTATTCTTATTCCTCTTCCTCTTCTTCTTCTTCTTTTTCTACTTCATCTTCTTCTTCTTCTTCTACCTCTTCTTCTCATTCAACTTCTTCTTCCTCTAATTATTGTTCTTCTTTTTCTTCTTATACTTTTTCTTCTTCTTCATTTTCCTCTTCTTTTTCTTCTTCTTCTTCTTCTTCTTCCTCTTCCTCTTCTTCTTCTTATTCTTCTTCTTCTTCATCCTCTTATTCCTCTTCTTCTTTTTCTTCTTTTTCTTCTTTTTCTGCTTCTTCTTCTGCTTCATCATCTTCCTCTTCTTCTTCTTCTTCTTCTACGTTTACTACTTTTTCTTACTCTTCATCTACTTCTTCTTCTTCTTCTATTACTACTACTACTTCTTCTTCTCTTTCTTCTCCTTCTTCTTCTCCTTCTTCTTCTACTTCTTCATCTTCTCCTTTTTCATCTTCTTCTTCTTCTTCTTCTTCTTCTTCTCTTTCTTCTCCTTCTTCTTCTCCTTCTTCTTCTACTTCTTCATCTTCTCCTTTTTCATCTTCTTCTTCTTCTTCTTCTTCTTCTTCTCTTTCTTCTCCTTCATCTTCTTGCTCTTCTTCTTCTTCTTCTTCTTTTCTTCTCTTACATCTTCTTCTTCTTTCCCTACTTCTTGTTCTTTCTATTTTTCTTCGCCCTCTCCTTCTTCATCTTATTTTTATTATTCTTC
>JAIUJO010000583.1:122500-130000 GCA_023846275.1 Vanilla planifolia
TTTTTTTCTTCTTCTTCTTTTTCTTCGTCTTCCATTTCTTCCCCTTATTCTTCTTCTTCTTCTTCTTCTTCTAATAATACTAGTACTACTACTACTACTTCATCTTCTCCTTCTTTTTGTCCTTCTTCTTCATCTACTTCTTTTTTCTTCTTGTTCTTGTTCATCTTCTCCTTCTTTTTCTCCCTCTGCTTCTTCTTACTCTTCTTCTTCTTCTTCTTCTTCTACTTTTTCTTCTTCTTTTTCTACTTTTTCTTCTTCTTCTTCTTCTTCTTCTACTTTTTCTTCTTCTTCTTCTTCTTCACCTTCTTCTTCTTCTCATTCTTCACCTTCTTCTTCTTCTTTTTTTTCTTCTTTTTCTACTTTTTCTTGTTCTTCTTCTCCTTCTTTTCCACCATCTTCTTCATCCTCTCGTTGATCATCTTCTTCTCCTTCTTCTTCTTCTTCACGTTCTCCTTCTTCTTCTTTTTCTTCTTTTTCTTCTCCTTCTTGTTCTTCTTCTTCTTATTCTTCTTCTACTTCTTCTTCTTCCCCTTCTCCTTCTAATTCTTCTTCATCTACTTCTTCTTCTTCTTCTTCTTCTTCTGCCTCTTCTTCTTCTGCCTCTTCTTCTTCTTCATCATCATCATCATCTTCTTCTTCTTCTTCTTCATCTCTTGCATCTTCCTCTTCTTTCTCTTCTTGTTCTTACACTTCTTCTTTCTCTTCCTATTCTTCTTCATCTTCTTCTACTTTTTCTTCCCTGCCCTCTTCTTGCCCCTCTTCCTTTCCTTCATCTTCTTCCTCTTCTTCTTCCTCTTTCTCTTCTTCTTCTTGTCCTTCTTCTTCCACTATTACTAGTACTACTACTACAACTTCATCATCTTCTTCTCTCCTTCTTCTTTTTCTTCTTCTTCATCTTCAACTGCTTCTTCTTCTTCTTCTTCTTCTTCTTCTCCTTCTTCTTCATCTTCTAATTCTTCTACTTCTTGTTCTTGTTCTTCTTCTTCTTCTTCTTCTTCTTCTTCTTCTTCTTTTTGTTGTTGTTCTTCTTCTTCCCTTTCCTCTTCTTCTTGCTTTTCTTCTCGTTCTTCTCCTGCTACTTCTTAATCTTCCCCTAGTTATTCTTCTTCTCCTTCATCTTCTTCTTATCCTTCTTCTTCTCCACATTTTTCTTCTTCATCTTAAACATATTCTTCTTCTTCTTGTTCTTCTCAATCTTATTCTTTTTCTACTTCTCCTTCTCCATCATCTCCTTGTTCTTATTCTTCTTCTTCTCGTACTTCCTCCTCTACTTCTCCTTCATCATCTTCCTCCTCTTCTTCTTCTTTGTCTTCTTCTTCTTCTTCTTCTTCTTCCTCTATTACTACTTCATTTTCTTATTCTTCTTCCTTTTCTTCTTCTTCTTCATATTTTTCTTCTTCCTTCTCTTTTTCTTCTACTACTTGTTATTCTTCATCTTCCTTTTTTTCTTCTTTTTCTTCTTCTTCATCTTCCTCTTCTTATTCTTCCTCTCCTCCTCCTCCTCCTCCTTCTTCTTTGACTTCTTCTTCTTCTCCTTCTTCTTCTTCTTTTTTTTTCTTCTTCTTCCTCTTCTTCTTCTACTTCTTCTTCTTGTTCTTCATCTTTTTCTTTTTGCTTCCTCTTTTCCATCTTCTTTTTGGTTTTCTTCTTCTACTTCTTCTTCATCTTCTTCATTTTGCTCATCATCTTCTGCATCTTCTTCTTGTTCTTCTTTTTCTTCTTCTTCTTCTTCTTCTTCTTCTTCTTCTTCTTCTTCTCCTCCTCCTTCTTCTTCTTCTTCTTCTTCTACTTCGTCTTCTTCTTCTTCTTCTTCTTCTTCTTCTGCTTCTTCTTCTACTACTACTTCATCTTCTTCTTCTTCTTTTTCTAAAACCACTACTTGTTCTTTTTCTTCTCTTTCTTCTTCTTGTCCTCCTTTTTATTCTTCTACTTTTTTTTGTTGTTCTTCTTCTCTTCCTTCTTCTTCTACTTCCTCTTCTTCTTATTCTTCTTTTTCTACTTGTTCTTCTACTTCTTCTTTCCCTTCATCTCCTTCTTCTACTTCTTCTTTTTTTCTTATTCTAATACTACTTCTTCTTCATCTTCTTCTTCTTCTGCAACTACTTTTAGCTCTTTTTCTTATTCTTCTACATCTTCTTCTTCTTCTTCTTCTTCTCCATCTTCTTCTTTTACTACTTCTTCTTCTACTTCTACTTCTAATTTTTAATCTTCTTTGCCTTCATTTTCTTTATCTTCTTGATCCTTATCTTCCTCTACGTCTTCTTCTTGTTCTTGTTCTTCTTCTACTACTACTACTACTACTACTACTACTATTACTAAAACTACTACTACTACTACTACTACTACTACTACTACAACTACTACTGCTACTTTGTCTTCTTCTTCTTCTTCTTCCTCTAATTTTTCTTCTTCTTCTTGCACTTCTTGTTCTTCTTCTTCTTTATCTTCCTCTTCTATTTCTCCCACTTCTTCCTCTTCTTAATCCACTTCTTCTTCCTCTTCTTCTTCTTCCTATTCCTCTTCTTTTTCTTTTCCCACCTCTTCTTCTTTCTCTTCCACTTCTGCTTTTTATTCTTGTTCCTCTTCCTCTTTTTCTTCTTCTTTTTCTTCGTCATCATCTTGTTCTTCTTCTTCAATTTCCTCTTCTTTTTCTTCTTTTTCTTCTTTTTGCTCTTCCTTTTTTTCTTCTTCTTCTTCTTCTTATTCTTCTTCTTCTTCTTCCTCTTATTCCTCTTCTTCTATTTCTTCTTTTTCTACTTCTTCTTCTTCTACTTCATCATCTTGCTCTTCCTCTTATTATTCTTCTTCTTCTTCTTCTACATTTACTGCTTCTTCTTCTTCTTCCTCTTCTTCTTCCTCTTCTTCTTCCTCTTCTTCTACATCTTCTTCTTCTATTAATATTACTAGTTCTTCTCTTTCTTCTCCTTCTTCATCTCCTTCTTCTTCTACTTCTTCATCTTCACCTTCTTCATCTTCTTCTTCTTCTTCTTCTTTTCTTCTCTTGCATCTTCTCTTCTTCTTCTTCTTTTCTTCTCTTGCATCTTCTTCTTCTTCCCCTACTTATTCTTTCTATTCTTCTTCTCCTTCTCCTTCTTCTTCTTCTTTTCATTCTTCTTCTTCTTCATCATCATCATCTTCTTCTTCTTTTACTACGTCTTCTTCTTCTTTTTCTTCCATTTATTCTTCTTCTTCTTCTTCTTCATCTACTTCTTCTTCTTCTTCTTTTTCTTTTTCTTCTTCTCCTTCTTCTTCTTCCTCTACTACTTCATCTTCTTCTTTTTCTACTTCTTCTTCTTCTTCCTCTCTTTTTCTTCTTTTTTTTCATCTTCTTCGTCTTCTAATTCCTCTTATTTTTTCTCTTTTTCTTCTTCTTCTTCTTCATCTTCTACTTTTTCTTCTTCTTCTTCTTCTTCTTCTCCTCCTCCTCCTCCTCCTTCTCCTCTTCCACCTCCTACTTCTACTTCAAATTCTTCTTCTTTTTCTTCTTCTTCTTCTTCTTCTACTTCATCATCTTCTACTTCTTCCCCTTCTTCTTCTTTTACTACTACTAGTTCTTCTTGTTCTACTTCCTCTACTTCTTCTTCTTCATCTTCTCCTTCACCTTCTTCCTCTTCTTTTTCTTCTTCTTCAGCTTCTCCTTCTTCTTCTTCTTCTTCTTCTTCTTCTTGTACTTCTTCTTCTTCTTCTTTTTCTACTTCTTCTTCTCCTCCTCCTCCTCCTCCTTCTTCTTCTTCTACTTCTTCTTTTTTTCTTATTCTAATACTACTTCTTCTTCTGCAACTACTTTTAGCTCTTTTTCTTATTCTTCTACATCTTCTTCTTCTTCTTCTTCTTCTCCAACTTCTTCTTTTTCTACTTCTTCTTCTACTTCTACTCCTAATTTTTAATCTTCTTTGCCTTCATTTTCTTTATCTTCTTGATCCTTATCTTCCTCTACGTCTTCTTGTTCTTGTTCTTCTTCTACTACTACTACTACTACTACTATTACTATAACTACTACTACTACTACTACTACTACAACTACTACTGCTACTTTGTCTTCTTCTTCTTCCTCTAATTTTTCTTCTTCTTCTTGCACTTCTTGTTCTTCTTCTTCTTTATCTTCCTCTTCTATTTCTCCCACTTCTTCCTCTTCTTAATCCACTTCTTCTTCCTCTTCTTCTTCTTCCTATTCCTTTTCTTTTTCTTTTCCCACCCCTTCTTCTTTCTCTTCCACTTCTGCTTTTTATTCCTGTTCCTCTTCCTCTTTTTCTTCTTCTTTTTCTTCGTCATCATCTTGTTCTTCTTCTTCAATTTCCTCTTCTTTTTCTTTTTCTTCTTCTTTTTCCTCTTCCTTTTTTTCTTCTTCTTCTTCTTCTTATTCTTCTTCTTCTTCTTCCTCTTATTCCTCTTCTTCTATTTCTTCTTGTTCTACTTCTTCTTCTTCTACTTCATCATCTTCCTCTTCTTCTTATTATTATTCTTCCTCTTCTTCTACATTTACTGCTTCTTCTTCTTCTTCCGCTTCTTCTTCCTCTTCTTCTTCCTCTTCTTCTACATCTTCTTCTTCTTCTATTAATATTACTAGTTCTTCTCTTTCTTCTCCTTCTTCACCTCCTTCTTCTTCTACTTCTTCATCTTCACCTTCTTCATCTTCTTCTTCTTCTTCTTCTTCTTCTTCTCTTTCTTCTCCTTCATCTTCTTGCTCTTCTTCATCTTCTTCTTCTTCTTCTTCTTCTTCTTTTCTTCTCTTGCATCTTCTTCTTCTTCTTCTTCTTTTCTTCTCTTGCATCTTCTTCTTCTTCCCCTACTTCTTATTCTTTCTATTCTTCTTCTCCTTCTCCTTCTTCTTCTTCTTTTCATTCTTCTTCTTCTTCTTCATCATAATCATCCTCTTCTTCTTTTACTACGTCTTCTTCTTCTTTTTCTTCCATTTATTATTCTTCTTCTTCTTCATCATCTACTTCTTCTTCTTCTTCTTTTTCTTTTTCTTCTTCTTCTCCATCTTCTTCTTCTTCTACTACTTCATCTTATTCTTTTTCTACTTCTTCTTCTTTTTTTTCATCTTCTTCGTCTTCTAATTCCTCTTCTTTTTTCTCTTTTTCTTCTTCTTCTTCTTCATCTTCTACTTCTTCTTCTTCTTCTTCTCCTCCTCCTCCTCCTTCTCCTCTTCCACCTCCTTCTTCTACTACTTCAAATTCTTCTTCTTCTTTTTCTTTTTCTTCTTCTTCTTACTTTTCTTCTATTTCTTCTTCTTCTTCTTCTTCTACTTCATCATCTTCTACTTCTTCCCCTTTTTCTTCTTCTACTACTACTAGTTCCTCTTGTTCTACTTCATCTACTTCTTCTTCTTCATCTTCTCCTTCACCTTCTTCCTCTTCTTTTTCTTCTTCTTCAGCTTCTCCTTCTTCTTCTTCTTCTTCTTCTTCTTCTTGTACTTCTTCTTCTTCTTCTTTTTCTACTTTTTCTTCTCCTCCTCCTCCTTCTTCTTCTTCTACTTCGTCTTCCTCATTTTCTTCTTCTTCTCCTTTTTCTTCTTCTTTTTCGTCTTCTTTTTCTTCTAATTCCTCTTTCTTTTTCTTTTTCTTCATCATCATCATCATCATCATCATCATCTTTCTTCTTCTTCTTCTTCTTCTCCGTCTTCTTGTTCTTCTCCTTCTACTCCTCCTCCTCCTCCCTCTACTTCTACTATTTCTTTTTTTATATTCTTCTTCTTCTACTTCTCCTTCTGCTTCTTGTTGTTATTCTTCTTCCCCTTCTTTTTCTTTTTCATCTTCTTCTTCTGCTTCTTCTCCTCCTCCTTCTTCTGCTTCTTCTTCTTCTTAATAGTCTTCTTCTTCTTCTTCTTCTTCTCCGTCTTCTTCTTTTTTCTTTTCTTATTCTTCTTCTACTACTACTTCTTGTACATCCACTTCTTCCCCTTCTCCTTCTTCTTCTTCTACTACTACTACTTTTTCTTCTTCTTCTTCTTCTACTGCATCTTCTTCATCTTCTCTTTCCCCTTCTTTCTCTTCTTTTACTTCTTTTTCTTCTTCTTCTTCATCTTCTTCTTCTTCTTCTTCCTTTTCTTCACCTTCTTCTTCTTTCTCTTCTTCTTCTTCTTCTTCTTCTTCTTCTTCTTTGTCTTCTTCCATTTGTTGTTCTTCTTCTTCATCTTCTTCTTTTTCTTCTTATTCCTTTTCTTCTCCTTTTTCTTCTTTTTCTTCTTCTCCTTCTACTTCTTCTTCTTCTACTACTACTTTTTCTTCTTCTTCTTCTACTTCTTCTTCTTCTTCTATTACTACAACTTCACCTTCCTCTCCTTCTTCTTCTTCTCATTTTTCTTCTAATTCTTCATCTTCTCCTTCTTTATCTTCTTCACCTTCTTCTTCTTCTTCGCATCCTTCTTCTTCTTCTTCGCATCCTTCTTCTTCTTCTTCTTCTTGCTCTTCTTCTTCTTCTTCTTCTTCTTCTTCTTCTTTCGTCTTCTTCTTCTTCTTCTTCTTCTTCTTCTTTTTCTTCTCCTTCATCTTCTTGTCCTTCTCCAACTTCCGATTCTTTATCTTCTTCTTCTTCTTCTCCTTGTTCTTTTAATTTTTGTTCTTCTTCTTCTTCTTCATCATCATCTTCTTCTACTTCTTCTTTTCTTCTATTTCTTCTTGCACTTCCTCTTCCTCTTCTTGTTCTACTTTTTCTTCTTCTTCTCCTTCTTCTTCTTCTTTTTCTTCATCATCTTCTTTTTCTTCTTCTCCTTCTTCCTCTTCTTCTTCTTCTTCATTTTATGCTTCTTATTTTTCTTCTTCTTCTTCTTCACCTCATCATTCTTCTACTAATTCTTCTTCGTCTTCTTCTTCTTCTTCTTCTTCTTCTTCTTCTCCTTCTTCTCCTTCTTCTTTTTCTTCTTCTTCTTCTACGTCTTCTGCTCCTCCTAATTCTTCTGCTTCTTCTTTATGTTCTTCTTCCCTTCTCCTTCTTCTTCTTCTTCTTCATTTTCTTCTTTTTTTAATTCTTCATCTTCTTTTTCTTCCTCTTCTTCTTCTTCTTCTTTTTCTTCGTCTTCATCTTGTTCTTCTTCTTCTTCTTCTTCTTTTTCTTCATCTTCTACTACTTCTTCGTCATCCTCTTCTTCTTCTCTATCTTCTTCTTCTCCTTCTTCATCTTCTCCTTCCTCTTTTCTTCTTCTTTTTCTTCTTCTTCTTATTCTTCTCCTTCTTCTTCTCCTTCTTCTACTTCTTCTTACTCTTTTACTACTTCTTCTCCTCCTCCTCCTCCTTCTACTCCTTCTTGTTCATCTTCTTCTCCTTTGTCTTTATCTTCTACTACTACTACTACTACTTGTTTTTCTTCTTCTTCTTCCTATTCTTCTTTTTTCTTTCTTCTTCTATTCTTATTCTTGTTATTCTTCTTCTTCTTTCTTTTAATTCTACTTCAACTACTACCACTATTACTACTACTTCTATTTCTTCTTTTTCATTTTCTTGTTCTTCCACTTCTTCTTGTCCCTATTCTTCTTCTTCTTCTTCATCATCTCCTCCCACT
>JAIUJO010000583.1:135000-147500 GCA_023846275.1 Vanilla planifolia
TTCTCCTTTTTTTTTCTTCTTTTACCTGTTACTTTACTTCTCCTACTTCTTCTTCTTCTTAGATTCTTGTTCTTCTTCTTCATCTTTTTCTTCACCTTCTTCTTCTTCTTCCTCCTCTTCTTCTTCTTCATCTTCTTCTTTTTCTTCCATTTCTTCTACTTCTTTTACTACTAATACTATCACTATTACTACTACAATTACTTCTCCATCATCGTCATCATCTTCTTCTTCTTATTCTTCTTTCGTTTCTTCTTCCTCTTCTTCTTCCTCTTACTATTTTTCTTCTTCTTTTTCTTTTTCTTCTCCTTCTTCTTCTTCTTCTTATACTTCTTCTTACTTTTTCTCTTCTTGTTCTTCTTTCGCTTCTCCTTCTTCTTCTTTGTCTTCTTCTGCTTCTTCTTCTTCTTCTTCTTCTCCTTCTTCATTTTCTTCAACATCATCTTCTTCTTCTTCTTCTTCTCCTTCTCCTTCTCCCTCTACTTTATCCTCATCTTCTTCTTATTCTTCTTCAGGTTCTTGTTCTTTTCTTCTTCTTCTTCTTCTTCATCTTTTTCTTCATGTACTAGTACTTCTTCTTCCTCTTCTTCTTCTACTACTACTTGTTCTTCTTCTTCTTCCTCCACTTCTACTTCTTCTTCTTCATCATCTACTTCTCCTCCTTCTTCATTTTCTTCTTCTTCTTCTTCTTCCTTTCCTCCTCCTCCTCCTACTCCTCCTCCTCCTCCTCCTTCATCTTCTTCTTCTCCACCTTCTTCTTCTTCTTCTTCCTCTTCTTCTTCTTCTTCTTCTTCTTATTTTTCTTCTTCTCCTACATCTTCTTTTTCTTCCCATACTTCTTTTTCTTTCTCTTCTTCTTCTCCCTCTCCTTCTTATTCTTCTTTTTATTGTTCTTCTTATTCTTTTTCATCTTCATCTTCTTCTTCTTCTACTTCTTCTTCTTCATTTTCTTCTAATTCTTCTTCTACTTCTTCTTCTTCTTCTTCTACTTCTTCTTCTTCTGTTTCTTTTTCTTCTTCGTCTTGTTCTTCTTCATCTTCTTCCTTTTCTTCTTCTTCCTCTTATTTTTCTTCTTCTTGATCTTCTTCTTCATGTTTTCTACTACTTCTTGTTCTTCTCGTTCCTCTACTTCTTCTTCCTTCTCTTCTTCTTCTTCTTCTTCTTCATCTTCTTCTTCATCCACTTTTTCTTCTTCTTCTCCTTCTTCTTATTCTTCTTCTTCTTCTTCTTCTTCTTCTTCTTCATCTTCCAATTCTTGTTCTTGTTCTTCTTCTTCTTATTCTATTCTTCCATAAATTTTTCTTCTTCTTAATCTTCTTCTACTTCTTCTCTTCTTCTATTTCTTCTTCCTCTCCATCCTCTTCTTCTTCTTCTTCTTTATCTTCTTCCTCTTCATTTTTTTTTGTTCTTCTTCTTCTTCTTCCTCTTCTTCTACTTCTTCTTCTTCATCATCTTCTTCTTCATCATCTTCTTCTTCCCCTTGTTCTTGTTCTTCTTCTACTTCTTTTCTTTTTCTTCCTCTTCCTCTTCTGCTACTTCGTACTTCTTTTCTTTTTGTTCATCTTCTTCTTCTTCTTCTTCTTATCTTCTTCTTCTTCTTCTCCTTCCTGTACTTCTTCCTCTTCCTCTTCTTCTTCTTCTTCCTCTTCTTCTTCTTCTGCTTCTTCTTCTTCTTCTTCGTCCTCCTCCACTTCTTCTTCTTCTTCTTCTTCTTCTATGACAACTACTACTATTACTACAACTTCATCTTCTTCTTCTTCTTCTTCTTCTACTTCTTCTTTTATTGCTACTAATACTACAACTACTAATACTAGTAGTTCTTCTTCTTCTTCTTCTTCTATTTCTTCTTCTCTTTTTTTCTTCTTCTTTTTCTACTTCTTCTTCTTCTTCTTCTTCTTTTACTTCTTCACCTTCTTCTTCTTTCTCTTCTTCTTCTTCTTCTTCTTATTCATCTCCTCCTCCTCCTTCTTTGTCTTCTTCTTCTTTTTCTACTTCTTCTTCTCTAACATCTTCTTCTTATTCTTCTTCTTCTTATTCTTCTTCTTCTTCTTCTTCTCATTCTTTTTCTTCTTCTTCTTCTTCTTCTACTGGTTCTAGTACTTCTTATTCTTCTTCTTCTTCTTCTTCTTCTTCTTCTTCTTCCTCTTCGTCTTCTTCTTTTTCTTGCTCTTCTTCTACTTCCTCTTCTTCTACTTGTGGTTTCCTTCCTCTTCATCTTCTTCTTCTTCTTCTACTACTGCTACAACTACTAATTCATCTTCTTCTTTTTCTTTTACTTTTTCTTGTTCTTCTTCTTCATCTTCTTCCTTTATTTCTTCTTCTTATTCATCTTCTTCTCTTTCTTCTTCTTCTTCTTCTTCTATTTCTTCTTCTTCTTCTTCATCTTCTATTTTTACTTCTTCTTCTTCTTTTTTTGGTTCTTTAACTTCATTATCATCATAATCATCTTCTTCTTCTTCTCCTCCTCCTCCTCCTCCACCTTCTTGTTCTTCTCCTTCTTCTTCTTCTTAACCTTCTTCTTCTTCTTCTTCTTCCTCCTCCTCCTCCTCCTCTTCTTCTTCTTCTACTTCTTCTTCTTCTCCTCCTTCTTCTTCTTGTTTCTCTTCTTCTTTTTCTTCAGCTTCTTCTTCTTGTTCTTCTTCTTCTTCTTCTCCATCTTCTTTTTCTTTTTTTCTTCTTCTTCTTCTTCTTCTTCTTCAAATACTACTACTTCTTCTTTTCTTCTTCTTCATGTCCCTCACCTTCTCCTTCACCTTCATCATCATCAACTTCTTCTTCTTCTACTTCTTCTTCTACTTCTTTATCTACTTCTTCTTCTTCTTCTTCTTCTTCTTCTTCCTCTTCTTCTTCTTCTTCTTCTTCTTCTTCCACTTCTTCTACAACTTCTAGTACTACTGTTATTACTACTTCTTCACCTTCTTATTCTTCTTCTTCTTCTTCTTATTCTTCCTCTTCTTCCTTTTCTTGTCCTTCGTATTCTTCTTCTTCTTCTATTTCTTCTTCTTCTACTTCCCCTTCTACTTCTCTCACTTCTTTCTCTTCTTCGTCTTCTTCTTCCTCTTCCTCTTCTTCTTCCTCTTCTTCATTTTCCTCTTCCTCTTCTTTTTCTTCCCCTTATGCTTCTTCTGCCACTTCCATTTCTTGTTCTTCCTCTTCTTCTTCTTTGTCTTCATTTTTTACGACTAACACTTCATCTTCTTGATCTTCTTATCCTTCTCCTTCTTCCTCTTCTTCTTTTTTTTTTCTTTTCCTTCTTCTTTTCATCTTTCTCTTCTTCTTCTTCTTCTTCTTCTTCTTCTTCTTCTTATTCTTCTTCTTCTTCTTCTTCTTCTTCTTCTTCTTTCTCTACTTCATCTTCTTCCTCCTCTTCTTCTTCTTCCTCCCCTTCATCTTCTTCTCCTTCTTCTTCTTCTTCTTCTTCTTCTTCATCTTCTTCTTTCCTCTTCTTCATGTTCTTGTTCTTCTTCTTCTACTACTACTTCTTCTTCTTCTTCTTCCTCATCATCATCTACTTCTTCTTCTTCTTCTTCTCCTTCTTCTTCCCCTACTTCTTCTTCTTCCTCCTCTTCTCCTTCTTCTTCCTCTTCGTCTTCTCCTCCTTCTTCCCCTTCT
This sequence comes from Vanilla planifolia, assembly GCA_023846275.1. Taxonomy (NCBI): domain Eukaryota; kingdom Viridiplantae; phylum Streptophyta; class Magnoliopsida; order Asparagales; family Orchidaceae; genus Vanilla; species Vanilla planifolia. Next base: position 138,610 of record JAIUJO010000583.1, read on the forward strand.
TCTTCTTCTTCTTCATCTCCTTCTTCCTCCTTCTTCTTCATGTTCCTATTCTTCTCCTTCCTGTACATCTTCTTCTTCTCCTCCTTCCTCTTCTTCTTCTCCTTCTTCTTCTTCTTCTTCTTCTTCTTGCTCGTCTTCTTCTTCTTCAACTTTTTCTTCTTCTTCTTCTTCCCCTTCTTCTCCTTCTTCCTCATCTTCTACTGCTTCTTCCTCTTCCTCTTCTTCTTCTTCTTCTACTTCTGCTTTTCTTCTTCTTCTTCTTCTTCTTCTTCTTCTTTTCTTCTTCTTCTGCCTCTTCTTCATCATCATCATCATCATCATCTTCTTCTTCTTCTTCTTCTTCTTCTCTTACATCTTCCTCTTCTTTCTTTTCTTCTTTTTACACTTCTTTTTTCTCTTCCTGTTCTTCCTAATTTTCTTCATCTTCTTCTTCTTTTTCTTCCCCACCCTCTTCTTGTCCCTCTTCCATCTCTTCTTCTTCTTCCTCTTTCTCTTCTTCTTCTTCTTGTCCTTCTTGTTCCTTCACTATTACTAGTAGTAGTAGTACTACTACTACAACTTCTTCATCTTCTTCTCTCCTTCTTCTTCTTCTTCTTCTTCTTTCTTCTTGTTCTTCTTCTTTTTCTTCTTCTTCAACTTCTTCTTCTTCTTCTTCTTCTTCATCTTCTTCTTCTTCTTCTTCTTCTTATTCTTCTACTTCTTGTTCTTCTACCTCTTCTTCTTCTTCTTCTTCATGTTCTTCTTCATCTTCTCCTTCTTCTTCTTCTTCTTGCTCTTCTTCTCCTTCTTCATCTACAGCTTCTTCATCTTCCCTTAATTGTTCTTCTTCTCCTTCTTGTTCTTCTTATCCTGATTCTTCTTCATATTTTTCTTCTTCTTCTTCTCCATCTTATTCTTCTTCTTCTCCTCCTTCTCTATATTGTCATTGTTCTTATTCTTCTTCTTCTCGTTCTTCTTCTTCTGCTTCTTCTTCATCATCTTCCTCCTCATCTTCTTCTTAGTCTTCTTCTTCTTATTATTATTCTTCCTCTATTACAACTTCTTTCTCTTATTCTTCTTCCTTTTGTTCTTCTTCTTCTTCTTCATATTTCTCTTCTTCCTTCTCTTTTTCTTCTTCTACTACTACTCATTCTTTATCTTCCTCTGTTTCTTCTTTTTCTTCTTCTTCTCCTCCTCCTCCTCCTCCTTCCTCTTCTTTGACTTCTTCTTCTTCTTCTTCTTCTTCTTCTTCTTCTTCTTCTTCCTCTTCTACTTCTACTTCTTCTTTTTCTTCTTCTTTTTCTTCTTCTTTCGCTTCTTCTTTTCCTTCTTCTTTTTCTTGTTCTTCTTCTACTTCTTCTAGTTCTTCTGCTTCTTCTTCTTCATCTTCTTCTACTACTACATCTTCTTCTTCTTCTACTACTACTTTTCTTCTTGTTCTTCTATTTCTTCGTCATCTTCTGTGCCTTCTTCTAGTTCTTCTTCTTCTTCTTCTTCTTCTTCTTCTTCTCCTCTTTCTTCTTCTTCTTCTACTACTTCTTCTTCTTCTTCTTTTACTTCTTCTACTACTACATCTTCTTCATCGTCATCTTCTTCTTCTACTACTACTACTACTACAACTACTATTACTTGTTCCTTCCCTTCTCTTTGTTATTCTTCTCCTTCTTTTTATTCTTCTACTTTTCCTTCTTCTTCTTCTTCTCCTCCTCCTCCTCCTCCTTCTTCTACTTCCTCTTATTCTTCTTCTTCTTGTTGTTCTTCTTCTTCTACTTGTTATTCTTCTTCTTTTTCTCCTTGATCTCCTTCTTCTTCATCTTCTTTTTCTTCTTCTACTAATTATTCTTCTTTTTCTTCTTCTTCTACAACTACTTCAAGCTCTTCTTCTTCTTCCACATCTTCTTCTTCTTCTTCTTCTTCTTCTTCTTCTTCTTCTCCATCTTCTTCTTCTTCTACCTTTTCTTCTTCTACTTCTACTTCATCTTTTCAATCTTCTTTGGCTTCTTTTTCTTTATCTTCATTATCCTTATCTTTCTCTTCATCTTCTTCTTCTTCTTCTTCTTCTACTACTACTACTACTACTACTACTACTACTACTACTACTACTACTACTACTACTACTACTATTACTACTATTACTACTACAACTACCACTACTACTTTGTCTTTTTCTTCTTCTTCTTCTTCTAATTTTTCTTCTTCTTCTTGTACTTCTTGTTCTTCTTCTTCATCATTTTCCTCTTCTATTTCTCCCACTTCTTCCTCTTCTTCTTATTTGTCTTCTTCTTCCACTTCTTCTTCTTCCCCTTTGTCTTCCTCTTCTTCTTCCAATTCCTCTTCTTTTTCTTCCCTTACTTCTTCTTTCTCTTCCACTTTTTCTTTTTATTCTTGTTCCTCTTCCTCTTCTTCTTCTTTTTTTCTACTTCTTCTTCTTCGAGCTCTTCTTCTCATTCAACTTCTCCTTCTTCTTCTTCTTCTTCTTCTTCTTCTTATACTTCTTCTTCTTCTTCTTCCCACACTTTATCTTCTTTTTCTTCATTTTACTTTTAATTTTCTTCTTCTTCTTGTCCCTTTTCCTCTTCTTCTTCTTCTTATTCTTATTCTTCTACTTCTTCTTATTCCTCGTCTTCGTTTTCTTCTTTTTCTTCTTCTTCTTCCTCTCCTTCATCTTGTTCCTCTTCTTCTTCTTCGTCGTCTTCTTCTTTTACTGCTTCTTCTTCTTCCTCTCCCTCTACTTCTTCTTCTTCTTCTTCTATTACTACTACTACTTCTTCTCTTTCTTCTCCTTTTTCTTCCACTTCTTCATCTTCCCCTTCCTCATCTTTTTCTCCTTGCCCTTCTTCATCTTCTCTTTCTTCTCCTTCATCTTCTTGCTCTTCTTCTTCTTCTTCTTCTTCTTCTTCTTCTTCTACATCTTCTTTTTCTTCCCCTACTTCTTTTCCTTTCTCTTCTTCTTCTCCTTCTCCTTCTTATTCTTCTTTTTATTCTTCTTCTTCTTCTTCATCATCTTCATCTTCTTCTTCTTCTACTTCTTCTTCTTCATTTTCTTCTAATTCTTCTGCTTCTTCTTCTTCTTTCTCTACTTCTTCTTCTTCATTTCTTCTTCTTCTTCTTCTTCTTCTACTACTACTACTTCAACTTCTTCTTTTTCTTCTTCTTCTTCTTCTTCTTCCTCTCCTTTCTGTTCTTCTTTTTCATCTTCTTCTTCTTTTGATTCCTTTTCTTTTTTCTTTTTCTTCTTCTTCTTCTTCTTCTTCTTCTTCTCCTCCTCCTCCTCCTCCTTCTTCTTCTCCTCCTCCTCCTCCTTCTACTTCTTCTACTTCTTTTTTTCTTCTTCTTCTTCTTCTTTTTCCTTTTCATCTTCTTCTCCTTCTTCTTCTTATACTTCATCATCATCTACTTCTTCCCCTTCTTCTTCTTCTTCTTCTATTACTAGTTCTTCTTCTTCTACTTCCTCTACTTCTTCTTCTTCGTCTTCTCCTTCTCCTTCAACTTCTTTTTCTTCTACTTCTCAATCTTATTCATCTTCATCGTCTTCGTTTTCTTCTTCTTCTTCTTCTTTGTCTTCTTCCTTTTTCTCTTCTTCTTCTTCTTCTTCTTTTTCTTCTTATTCCTCTTCTTCTCCTTTTTCTTCTTCTTCTTCTTCTCCTTCTGCTTCTTCCTCTACTTCTTCTTCTTCATCCTCTTCTTCTTTTCTTCTTATTCTTCTTCTTATTCTTTTTCTTTTTCTACTTGTTCCTCTTCCTCTTCTTCTTTTTCTTCTTTTTTGCTTCTTCTTCTTTTACATCTTCTTCTTTAACTTCTTCTTCTTCTTCTTCTTCTTCTTCTTCTCCTTCTAGTTCTTCTTTTTTTTCTTCTTCTTCTTCTATTACTACAACTTCTTCTCCTTCCTCTCCTTCTTCTTCTTATTTTTCTTCTGATTCTTCATCTTCTCCTTCTTCATCTTCTTCACCTTCTTCTTCTTCTTCTCCTCCTTCTTCTTCTTCTTCTTCTTCTTCTTCTTCTTTTTCTTCTTCTTCTTCTTCTTTTTCTTCTTCTTCTTCATCTTCTTCTTCTTTTTCTTCTCCATCTTCTTCCTCTTCTCCAACTTCTTGTTCTTTCACTTCTTCTTCTTCTACTTCTTCTTTTTATTTTTATTCTTCTTCTTCTTCATCATCTTCATCATCATCATCATCTTCTTCTACTTCTTTTTCTTCAATTTCTTCTTCTTCTTCTTCTTATTGTGCTTCTTCTTCTTCTTCTTCTTCTTCTTCTTCTCCTTCTTCTTCTTTTTCTTCGACATCATCATCTTCTTCTTCTTCTTCTTCTTCCTCTTCTTCTTCTTCTTCTCTTTCTTCTTCTTCTACTTTTTATTCTTCTTCTTCTTCTTCTTCACCTCTTCCTTCTTCTACTTCTAATTCGTCTTCTTCTTCCTCTTCTCCAACTTCTTCTTCTTCTTCCTCTTCTCCTTCTTCTTTTTCTTCTTCTTCTTCTTCTACTTTTACTTCTCCTAATTCTTCTGCTTCTTCTTCTTCTTCTTCTTCTTCTTCCCCTTCTCCTTCTTCTTTTTCTTCATCATCTTCTTCTTCTAATTCTTCTTCTTCTTCTTATTCTTCTTTTTAATTCTTCTTCTTCTTCTTATTCTTCTTTTTCTTCTTCTTTTTCTACTTCTTCATCTTCTTCTTTTCTTCAACTTCTTCTTCTTCTTCGTCATCATCATCATCTTCTTCTTCTTCTTCTTCTTCTTCTTCTTTGTCTTCTTCTTCGTCGTCGTCCTCCTTCTTCTTCTTTATCTTTTTCTTCTTCTTCTTCTTCTTCTCCTTCTTCTTTTCCTTCTTCTTCTTTTTCTTCTTCTTCTTATTCTTCTCCTTATTCTTCTCCTTCTTCTTCTTCTTCCTCTTTTTTTTCTTCTTCTCCTCCTCCTCCGTCTATTACTTCTTCTTCTTCTTCTTTTTCTTCTTCGTCTTTTTCTTCTTTTACTACTACTAGTTCTTTTTCTTCTTCTTCTTCTTCTTATTCCACTTCTTTTTCTTATTCTTCTTCTTATTTTTCTATTTTTCTTCTTCTTCTTCTTTTTATTATTCTTGGTATTCTTCTTCTTCTTTCTTTTTCTTCTTCTTCAACTACTACTACTACAACATCTACTTCTTCTTTTTCATTTTCTTGTTCTTCCACTTCTTCTTGTCATTGTTCTTCTTCTTCTTCTTCATCTCCTCCTACTCCTTCTTCCTCTCCTTCTTCTTCTTCTTCTTATTTTTCTTCTTCTTCTTCTTCTTCTTCTTCTTCTTCTATCTCAACTTCTTATTTTTCTTCTTATTATTCTTCTTCTTCTACAACTTCTTCTCCTTCTACTTCTACTTCTTCTTCTTATTCTTCCTCTTCTTCTTCTCCTTCTTCTTCTATATCTACTTCTTCTTCTTCATCTTCTTCTTCTTCTTCATTGTTGTCATCTTCATCTTCTACTTCTTCTTCCTCTTCTTCTTCTTCTTCTTCTTCTTCTCCTCCTTCTTCTTCTTTTTCTTCTCCTACTTCTTCATATTTTCTTCTTCTTCTTCTTCTTCTTTTGCAAATTTTTCTTTTTCTTCTTCTCCTTCTTTTTCTTCTTCATCATCTTCTCCTCCTCCGCCTCCTCCTCCTCCTCCTCCTTCTTCTTCTTCTTCTACTTCTATTACTACTACTACTTCTTCCTTTTCTTCTTCTTCTTCATCTCGTTCTTCTTCTTCTTCTTCTTCTCCTTCTTCCTCTTATTCTTGTTCTTCTTATTCTTCTTCTTCTTCTTCTTCTTCTTCTTCTTCTTCTTCTCTGCTTCTTCTTCTTCTACTTCATCTTCACCTTCTTCTTCTTCTTCTTCTTCTTCATCTTTTACTAGTTCTAGTTCTTCTTCTTCTTACTATTACTTTTCTTCTTCTTCTTTTTCAAGTTCTACTACTAATACTATTACTTTTATTTCTTCTTCTTCTTCTTCTTCTACTTCTCATCTAGTTCTTCTACTTCTTCTTCTTCTTCTTCTTCTTCTTCTTCCTCTACTTCTACTTCTTCTACTTATTCTTCTTCTTTTTCTTCTTCTTCTCTACTTCTACTTCTTCTTCATCTTCTTCTTCTACATCTTCTTCTACTTCTTCTTCTTCTTCTTCTTCTTCTTCTAATTCTTCTTATTCATCTTGTTCTTCTTCTTTTCCTTCTTCTTCCTCTTCTTTTTCTTTTTCTTCTACTTCTTCTTCTTCTTCTTCTTCTTCTTCTGCTTCTTCTATGTCTTCTTCTTCTTCTCCTCCTCCTTCTTCTTCTTCAATGCCTTCTTCTTTATCATCTTCTTTTTCTTCTTCTTCTTCTCCTCATTCTTCTTCTTAATCTTTTTCATTTTCTTCTACTTCTTCTTTTTGTACTTCTTCATCTTCTACTTCTTCTTCTACTACTAATTCTTTTTTTTCATCTTCTTCCTCTTCTTCTTCTTCTTCTACTACTTCTTCTTATTCTACTACTTTTTCTTCTTCCTCTCCATCTTCTTCTTCTTTTTCCCCTTCCTCTTCTTCTTCTTATTCTTCTTCTTCTCCTTCTCATTCTTCTTGTTCTTGTTCTTCTTCATCTTCTTCTCCTTTTTTTTCTTCTTCTTTTTCTTTTGTCTTCTTTTTACACTTCTTATTCTTCTTGTTCTTCTTGTTCTTCTTCTTCTTCTTCTTCTTCTTCTTCTTTTTCTTCTTGTTCTTCCTCTTCTTTTCTTCTTCTTTTCTTGCCCTTCTTCTTCTTCTTTGTCTTATTTTTCTTCTTCTTCTTCTTTTTCTTTTTTGTTTACTAGTACATCTTCTTCTTCATCTTCTTCTTCCTCCTCCACTTCTTCTCCTTCATTATTTCCTTCTTCTACTTCTTTTTCTTCTCCATCTTGCTCTTTTTTTTACTTCTTCTTCTTCTTCTTGTACTTCTTCTTCTTCATCTTCCTCTTCTTCTGCTTCTACTACTCCATCATCTACTATTCCTCATTCTTCTTTTTCTTTTTCTTCTTCTTGTACTTTTTCTCCTTCTTCCACATCTTCTTCTTCATCTTTTCTTCTTCTTCTTCTTCTTCTTCTTCTTCTCCATCCTCTACTTATTCTTCTTCCTCTTTCTCCTCTTCCACTTCTTGTTCTTCTTCATCTTTTTCTTCTTCTTCTTCATTAACTTCTTCATCTTCTTCTCCTCCTCCTTCTTCTTCTTCTTCTTCTTCTGCTTCTTCTACTTCTTCTACTTCTTCTGCTTCTACTTCTTCTTTTTCTTCCAATTCTTCTTCTTCTTCTTCTCCTTCTTTTCCTTCTTCTTCCTCTTGTTTTTTTTCTTCTTCTTCAACTTCTTCTTCTTCTTTTCTTGTTCATCATCATCTTCTTCTTCTCCTTCCTCTATTTTTTCTTTTTTCTCTTCTTCTTCTTCTTTTTCTTCCAATTATTATTCTTCTTCTTCTTCTTATTCTTATTCTTCTTCTTCTTCTTCTTCTTCAGCTTCTTCTTCTTTTTCTTCTTCTTCTACTATTACTACTACTACTATTACTACAATTACATCTTGTTCTTCTCCTTCTTTTTCTTCTTTTACTTGTTACTTTACTTCTTCTCCTTCTTCTTCTACTTCTTCTTCTTCTCAGATTCTTCTTCAACTTCTTCTTCTTCTTCTTTTACTTCTCCTTCTTCTTCTTCTTCTTCATCTTCTTCCTCTTCTTCTTCTTCTTCTTCTTCTTTTTCTTCTATTTCTTCTACTTCTTGTACTACTATTACTATCACTATTACTACTATAATTACTTCTCCATCATCATCATCTTCTTCTTCCTCTTCTTCTTCTTCTTTTATTCTTCTTCCTTTTCTTCTTCCTCTTCTTCTTCCTCTTAATCTTTTTCTTCCTTCTTCTTCTTCTTTTTCTTCTCCTTCTTCTTCTTCTTCTTATCCTCCGTCTTCTTGTTACTCTTCTTGTTCTTCTTTTACTTCTCCTTCTTCCACTTTTTCTTCTTCTACTTCTTCTTCTGCTTCTTCTACTTCTTCTTCTTCTCCTTCATTTTCTTCATCATCATCAGCTTCTTCTTCTTCTTCTTCTTCTTCTCCCTCTGCTTTATCCTCATCTTCCTCTTATTCTTCTTTAGGTTCTTCTTCTTTTCTTCTTCTTCTTCTTCTTCTTCTTCTTCTTCTTTTTCTTCACTACTTGTACTTCTATTTCCTCTTCTTCTTCTAATACTACTTGTTCTTCTCCTTCTTCTTCTTCTAGTTCCACTACTTCTTCTTCATCATCTACTTCTCCTCCTTTTTCTTCTTCTTCTTCTTCTTCCCTTCCTCCTCCTCCTCCTACTCCTCCTCCTCCTCCTCCTACTCCTCCTCTCTTTCTTCTTCTTCTTCTCTCCTCCTTCTACTACTTCTTCTTCTTCTTCTTCTTCTTCTTCTTCTTTTTCTTCTTCTTCCCCTTATTTTTCTTCTCCTTCATCTTCTTCCTCATGTTTTTTACAACTTCTTCTTATTCTTCTCATTCCTCTACTTCTTCTACCTCTTCTTCTTCTTCCACTTCTTTTTCATCTTCTTCTTCGTCATCTTCTTCATCAAATTTTTTTTCTTCTTCTCCTTTTTATTATTCTTCTTCTACTTCTTCCTCTTTTTCTTCTTTTTCTTCTTGTTCTTCTTCTTCTTCTACCAATTCTTGTTCTTGTTCTTCTTCTTCTTATTCTCTTCTTCCTCTAAAATTTCTTCTTCTTCATCTTCTTCTACTTCTTCTCTTCTTCTATTTCTTTTTCCTCTCCATCTTCTTCTTCTTCTTCCCTCTTCTTCTTCTTTCCTCTTCTTCCTCTTCATCTTTTTCTTCTTCTTCTCTTCTTCTTTAACTTCTTCCCCTTCTTCCACTTCTTCTTCTTCTTCTACTTCTTCTTCTTCCCCATGTTCTTGTTCTTCTTCTACTTCTTCTTTTCTTCTTCTTCCTCTTCCTCTTCTGCTACTTCT
>JAIUJO010000583.1:157500-160000 GCA_023846275.1 Vanilla planifolia
ACTTCTTCCTCTTCTTCCTCTTCTTCTTTTCACACTTCTTCCTCCTATTGTTCTTCCTCTTCTTCTTCATCTTCATCTTCTTTTTCTTCCTCTTCTTTTTCTTCCCCTTCCTCTTCTTCTTCCTCTTCCACTTCTTGTTCTTTGTCTTCCTCTCCTTCTTCTCTCTTCTGCTTCCTCTTTTTCTTCTCCATCTTCTTCCTCATCTTCTTCTTCTTCCTCATCTTCTTCTTTATCTTCTTCTTCTTCTTCTTCTTCTTCTCTTTTTCCTCATTCTTTTGCTTCTTTTTATTCTTCTTTTTCATCTTCTTCTTCTTCAACTTCTTCTTCTTCTTCTTCTTTTTCTTGCATTACTTCTTCTCCTCCTCCTTTTTCAACTTATACTTCTTCTTCTTGATCTTCATCTTCTTCTTCTTCTTCTTCCTATTATTCTTCTACTTCTTCTTCTTCTTCTTCTGCTTCTTCTTCATCATCTCATTCTTCTTCTTTTTCTTTTTCTTCATCTCGTTCTTCTTCTTTTTCTACTTGTTGTTCTTGTTCTACTTCTTCTTCTTCTTTTTCTTCTTTTTCTTCCTGTTCTTCTTCTTTCTCTTCTTCTTCTTCTTCTTCTTTTTCTTCTTCCTCTATTGCTTCTTCTTCCTATTCTTCTTTGTCTTCTTCCTCTTCATCATCATCATCATCATCTTCTTCTTCTTCTCCTTCTCCTTCTTCTTTCTTCTTCTTCGTCTTCTTCTTCTTCATCTTCTTCTACTTCTTCTTCTTCCACTTCTTCTTTTTCTTCTTCTTCTTCTTCGTCTTCGTCTTCTTCTTCTATTACTACAATTACTAGTACTACTACTACATCATCTTTATCGTCTTCTTCTTCTTCTTCTTCTCCTTCTTCTTCCGCTTCTTCTACTTTTTGTTCTTTTTCTTCTCCTTCTTCTTCTTCTTCTTCTACTTCTTTTTCTTCTTCTTCTTCCACTTTTACTTCTTCCTCTTCTTCCTTTCACACTTCTTCCTCTTCTTCTTCTTCTTCCTCTTCTTCTTCATCTTCATCTTCTTTGTCACTCTCTTCTTTTTCTTACCCGTCCTCTTCTTCTTCCTCTTCCACTTCTTGTTCTTCTTCTTCCTCTCCTTTTTCTTCTTTCTCTTCTACTTCCTCTTTTTCTTCTTCTTCTTCTTCCTCATCTTCTTCTTTATCTTCATCTTCTTCCGCTCTTTTTCCTCCTTTTGCTTCTTTTATTCTTCTTTTTCATTTTCTTCTTCTTTAACTTCTTTTTCTTCTTCTTCTTCTTCTTGTACTACTTGTTCTCCTCCTCCTCCTTTTTCCACTTATACTTCTTCTTCTTAATCTTATTATTATTATTATTATTATTATTCTACTTCTTCTTCTTCTTTTTCCTCTTCTCCTCCACCTTCTTCCTCATCTCATTCTTTTTCTTTTTCTTTTGTACATCTCATTCTTCCTCTTTTTCTACTTGTTCTTCTTCTTCATCTACTTCTTCATCTTCTTCTTCCACTTCTTCTTCTTCTTCTTCTTCTTCTTTTTCTTCCTCTTCTTCTTCTTCCTATTCTTCTTCTTCTACTTCTTCTATTACTACTTCTTCTTCTTCTTCATCCTTTTCTTCTTCATCTTCTTTTTCTTCTTTTTCTTCTTCTTCTTCTTCTTCTTCTTCTTCTACTTCTTCTTCTTCTACAACTTCTTCTTCTACTTCTTCTTCTTCTCTTTCTCCTTCTTGTTATTATTATTAATATTTTTAATTTTGTTATTATTGATTATCTTCTACTTCTTCTCCTTCCACATGTTCTTCTTCGTCTTCTTCTTCTTCTTCTTCTTCTTCTTCCTCATCTTCTTGTTGTTGTTGTTCTTCCTCTTCTACAACTACTAGTGCCACTACTACTACTTCTTCTTCTTCTTGTCCTTCGTATTATTCTTCTTCTTCTTGTTCTTCTTCTTCTTCTTCCTCTTTTATTTCTCCCACTTCTTCCTCTTCTTCTCCTCCCTCTTCTTCTTCCTCTTTTTCTTCCTCTTCTTCATTTTCCTCTTCCTATTCCTTTTCTTCCACTTTTGGCTTTTCTTCTACCTCCAATTCTTCTTCTTCTTCTTCTTGGTTTAGCACTTCATCTTCTCCATCCTCTTCTTCTTCTACTCCTTCTTGTCCCACTTCTTCTTCTTCTTCTTTTTTCCTTCTTCTTTTTCATCATCATCATCATCTTCTTCTTCTTCTACATCTTCTTCTTCTTCTTCTTCCTCTTCTCCTTCTTCATCTTCTTTTTCTTCTTCTTATTCTTCTTCTTCATCATCTTCTTCTTCTGCTTCTTCTTCTTCTTCTCCTTCTCCTTTTGCTTCTTCTTTTTCTTCATCTTTTCTTCTTCTACGTCTTCAAATGCTTCTTTTTCTACTACTACTACTTCTTCTTCTTCTACGACTTCTTCTTCTCCTTCTTCTCATTCTCGTTCTACTACTTCTTCATCTTCTCCTTCTTCTTGTTCTCTTCCTTTTGCTTCTTCTCCTTCTTCG
>JAIUJO010000583.1:165000-167500 GCA_023846275.1 Vanilla planifolia
TTCCATTCCTTCTTCTTCCTCTACTTCTTCTTCTTTATCTTCTTCTTCTTTGTCTTCTTCTTCTTTTACTACTAGCACTTCATCTTCTCCATCTTCTTCTTCTTCCTCTTCTTCTTGTTCTTTTCCTTCTTCGTTTTCTTCTACACATTCTTCTTCTACTACTTCTTCTTCTTTTACTTCTTCTTCTTCTTCTTTTTCTTTTCTTTTTCTTTGTCTTCTTCTTCTTCTTTTACATCTTCTTCTTCTTCGTCCTCTTCTTCTTCTTCTCCTTCTTCATATTCTTCTTCTTCTTCTTCTTTCTCTACTTCTTTCTCTAGTTCTTCTTCCTCCTGTTCTTCTTCTTCTTCCTCTTCATCTTCTTCTTCTTCTCCTTCTTCTTCTTCTTCTCTTCTTCTTCTCCTCTTCTCTTGATGTTCTTGTTCTTCTTCTTCTTCTGCTTCTTCTACTTCTTCTTCTTCTTCTTCTTCTACTACTACTACTACTACTACTGCTTCTTCTCTTCTTCTTCTTCTTCTTCTACTACTACTTTTTGTTCTTCTTCTTCTTCTTCCTCTTTTTCTTCTTCTTCTTCTTCTTCTTCTCCATCTTCTTCTTTTTCTTCTTCTTCTCCTTCTTCTTCCTATTCTTCTTCTATTACTTCTTCATCTTCTCTTTCTTCTTCTTTTTCTCCTCCTTTTGCTACTTCTCCTTCTTTTTCTTCCTCTTTTTCTTCTTCTTCTCTTACTTTATCTTCTTTTTCTTCTTGACCTTCTCCTTCTGTTTTTTTTTCTTTTCGTCTTCTTCTTCTTCTCTACTACTACTACTATTTCATCTTCTACTTGTTCTTTTTCTTTTTCTTCTTCTTCTTCTTTTCTTCTTCTTGTTCTTCTTCTTCTCCTTCTTCTTTTTCTTCGTATTCTTCTTCTTCATCTACTTCTACTTCATCTTCTTTTTTTTTCTTCTTCTTCTTCTTTTGATTCTTCATATGCACTTCTTCTTCTTGTTCTTCTTCTCCTCCTTCTTCTTCCTTTTCTTCTTCTCTTCTTACTCGTCATGCTTCTCCTATTTCTTCTTCTTCTTCTTCTTGTTTTTCTTCTTCCTCCTCGTCCTCCTCTCCTTCTTCTTCTTCTTCTACTTCTTCTTCTTCTCCTTCTTCTTCCTCTTTTTCTTCTTCTTCTTCTTCACCCCTTTCTACTTCTTCTGCTTCTTAATCTTCTTTTTCGTCTTCTTCTTTTTCTTCCTCTTCTTCTTCTTCTAGTACTACTTCTTCTTTTTCTTCTTCTACTTCTTCTTCTACTTCTTCTTGTTCTTCCTTCTTCTTCCGCTTCTTTCTCTTCTTCTTTTCACACGTCTTCCTCCTCCTCTTCTCTTCCTCTACTTCTTCATCTTCATCTTCTTGTCTTCCTCTTCATTTTCTCGCCCTTCCTCTTTTTCTTCCTCTTCCACTTCTTGGTTCTTTTTCTTGCTGTCCTTCTTCTTTCTCTTCTGCTTCCTCTTTTTCTTCTTCTTCTTCATCTTCCTCATCTTCTTCTGCTTCCTCATGTTCAGCTTTATCTTTTTCTTCTTCTTCTTCTTTTCTTCTTTTCCTCCTTTTGCTTCTTTTTATTCTACTTTTTCATCTTCTTCTTCTTCATCTTCTTCTTCTTCTTCTTCTTCTTTTTCTTCATGTTCTTCTTTCTCTTCTTCTTCTTCTTCATTTTATTCTTCCTCTACAGCTTCTTCTTCCTGTTCTTCTTCTTCTTCTTCCTCATCATCATCATCTTCTTCTTCTTCTTCCTATTCTTCTCCTTCTTCTTTCTTCTTCTTCACCTTCTCCTTCTTCTTCTTCTTCTTCTCTCTTCTACTTCTTCTTCTTCTTCTTCTTCCACTTCTTCTTCTTTTTCTTCTTCTTCTTCTTCTTCTTCTACTGCTACAACAATTACTACTACTACAACTTCATGTTCTTTGTCGTCCTCTTCTTCTTCTTCTTCTTTCGCTTCTTCTACTTTTTGTTCTTTTTCTTCTCGTTCTTCTTCTTCTTGTTCTACTTCTTATTTTTCTTCTTCTCCTCTTATTCCACATCTTCTTTTCATACTTCTTCCTCCTCTTTTTTTTCTTCCTCTTCTACTTCATCTTCATCTTCTTTGTCACCCTCTTCTTTTTCTTCCCCTTCCTCTTCTTCTTCCTCTTCCACTTCTTGTTCTTTTTCTTCCTCTCCTTCTTCTTTCTCTTCTGCTTCCACTTTTTCTTCTTCTTCTTCCTCATCTTCTTCTTCTTCCTCATCTTCTTCTTTATCTTCATCTTCTTCCACTCTTTTTCCTCCTTTTGCTTCTTTTATTCTTCATTTTCATTTTCTTCTTCTTCAACTTCTTCTTCTTCTTCTTCTTCTTCTTGTACTACTTCTCCTCCTCCTCCTCCTTTTTCTACTTATACTTCTTCTTCTTGATCTTCTTCTTCTTGATCTTATTATTACTACTATTATTATTATTATTATTATTATTATTATTATTATTATTCTTGTTCTTCTTCATCTTCTTCTCCT
>JAIUJO010000583.1:175000-177500 GCA_023846275.1 Vanilla planifolia
TTCTTCTTCTACTAATACTTCTTCTTCTTCTTCTGGAACTACTTCTAATTCTACTTCTTCTTCTACATATTTTGCTTGTTCTTCTTCTTCTTCAACTTCTTCTTCATCTACAACTACTTCTTTTTCTTCTTCTTTGTCTCCTTCTTCTTTATCTTCTTTATACTCTTCTTCTTCTTCATCTTCATCATCTTCTTTTTCTTCTTCCACTATTACTACTACTATTATTACTACTATTACTACTAAAATTACTATTACCACTTTGCCTTCTTTTTCTTCTACTTATTATTATTATTTTTATTTTTCTTCTTCTTCATCTTCCCCTTCTATTTCTCCCACTTCTTCACATTCCACTTCTTCCGCTTTTTCTTCTACTTCTTCTTCTTCCTTTTCTTCTTCTCCTTCCTCTTCTTCTTCCTCTTCCACTTCTTCTACTTCTTCTTATTCGTGTTCCTCTTCCTCTTCTTCTTCTTCTTTTCAACTTCTTCTTCTTCTTCTTATTATTACTATTCTTCTTCTTCTAGCTCTTCTTCTCATTCATATTCTTATTATTCTTCTTTTTCTACTTTTTCTTCTTCTTCCTATACTTTTTCTTCTTCTTCTTCTTCTGCTTCTTCCTCTTCTTTTTCTTCTTGTTCTCCTGTTTCTCCTCCTTCTTTTTCTCTTTCTTCTTCTAATTGTTTCTTCTTGTTCTTCTTCTTCTTGCTCTTCTTCTTCTTCTTCTTCTTCTTTTTCTTCTTCTTCTTTTTCCTAGTCTTCTTCTTCTTCCTCTTCCTCTTCATCTTCTTCTTCTTCTTCTACTTCTTCTTCCTCTTCATCTTTTTCTTGTTCCTCTTCTTCTTCTTCTTCTTCTTCTTCTTCCTCTTCTCCTTCTTCTTCTTCCTGTTCTTCTACTTTTACTACTTCTACTTCTTCCTATTATTCTTCTTCATCTTTTCCTTCTCTTTTTTCTCTTGTTCTTCCTCTTCTTCATCACCAACTTCTTGTTCTCACATTACTTTGTCATCTTCTCCTTCTTCTCCTTCTTCTTCTTCTTCTACTCCTTCTTCATGTCCTTCTTTTTCTTCTTCTTCTTCTTGCTCATCTTCTTCTTCTTTTTCTTGTTCTTCTTCTTTTTCTACTACTTCTTCGTCTTCATCATCATCATCATCATCATCTTCTTCTTCTTCTTCTTCTTCTACTACTACTTGTTCTTCCTCTTCTCTTTCTTCTTCTTCATCTTCTTCTTTTTATTCTCCTACTTTTTCTTCTTCTTCTTCTCATCCTCCTCCTCCTCCTTCTTCATCTTCTACTTCATCTTCTTCATCATCTTCTTCTTCTTCTTCTTATTATTATTATTATTATTCATCTTCATCTTCTTTTTAATCTTCTTCTTCTTCTTCTTCTTCTTTTTCTTTGCTTCTCCTTCATCTTGTTCTTCTTCTTCTTCTTCCCCTACTTCTTCTTCTCCAACTTTTTCTTCTTCTTCTTCTTCGTCATCTTCTTCTTCCACTTTTTCTTCGCCTTCTTCTACTTCTTCCACTTGTTCTTCCTATTCTTCTTCTTTGTCTTCTTCTTCTTCTTCCTATTCTTCTTCTTCTTCTTCTTCTTTAACTTCTTTTTCTTCTTCTATTACTACTACTACTTCTTCTTCTTCTTCTTCATCATCATCTTCTTCTACTAGTTTTTCTTCTTTCTCTTTTTCTTCTTCTTTTCTTCTTCTTCTTCTTTTTCTCCTCCTTCTACTTCTTCTTCTTCAGCCTTCTTCTTCTCTTTCTTCTTCTTCTTCTTCTTCCTCTTCTTCTTCTTCTTCTTCTTCTTCTTCTTCTACTACTTCTGCTTTATCTTCTGCTTCTTCATCTCCTTCTTCCTCTTTTTCTTGTTCTTCTTCAACTTCTTCTAATTCTTCTTCTTCTTCTTCTCCTTCTCCTTCTTCTTCTTCTTCTTTTTCTTTTCCTTCTAATTCTTCTTCTTCTTTTTCTTCTTCTTCTTCCTCTTCTTCTCCTTCTTCTTTTCCTTTTTCTTCTTCTTCTTCTTCTTCTCCTTCTTCTTCTTTTTCATCCTCTTCTTCCTCTTCTTCTTCTTCTTCTTGTACTTCTTCTTCATGTTTTGCTTCTTTGTCTACTCCTTGTTATTCTTCTTCTTTATTTTCTTCTTCTACTTCTTCTTCTTCTTCTTCAACTTCTTTGTCTACTACTTGTACTTCTACTTCTTTTTCTTCATCCACTTCTTTTTCTTCATTTTCTTCTTGTACTATTGCTTCTTCTTCCTCTTCTTCTTCTTCTTCTTTAGACACTACTTCTAATCCTTCTTCTTCTTCTTTTACATATTCTTATTCTTCTTCTTCTTGTTATTCTACATCTTCTTCTTCTTCTTCTTCTACTTCTTGTTTTTCTTCTTCTTCATCTTCTTCTTCTTTATTTTGTTTATCTTCTTGTTCATCTTCATCTTCTTCTTCTTCTTCTTCTTCTTCTACAACTACTACTACAACCACTACTATTATTACTGCTACTATTGCTTCATC
>JAIUJO010000583.1:180000-182500 GCA_023846275.1 Vanilla planifolia
CTTCTTCTTCTTCTTCTTTCTCTTCTTCTTCTTCATCTTCTTCTTCTTCTTCTCCCACATCTTCTTCTCCTTACTCTTCTTCTACCTCTTCTTCTTCATCCTCTTCTTCTTCCTCTTCTTCATCTTTGTCTTCTGCTTCTTTTTCTTCAATGCCCTCTCCTTCCTCCTCTTCCACTTCTTCGTCTTGTTCTTTCTCTTCTTCTTCTTTCTCTCCATCTTGATCTTCCTCATCATCTTCCTCCTCTCCTTCTTGCTAATCTCCTTCTTTTTCCTCTACATCGTCTTCTTCTTCGTCAACCCCGTCTTTATCTTCTTCTACTTCTACTTGTTTTTTCTTCTTCTTCTTCTCTTTTTTCTTCGTCTTCCATTTCTTCTCCTTATTCTTGTTCTTGTTCTTCTTCTTCTTCTACTAATACTAGTACTACTACTACTAAATCTTCTCCTTCTTTTTGTTCTTCTTCTTCATCTACTTCTTTTTTCTTCTTATTCTTATTAATCTTCTCCTTCTTCTTCTCCCTCTTCTTCTTCTTTTTCTTCTTATTCTTCATCTTCTTCTTCTTCTTCTTCTTTTTCTTCTTCTTCTTCTTCTTTTTCTTCTTCTTCTTCTTCTCTTTCTTCTTCTACCTTTTCTAATGCTTCTTCTTCTTCCTCTTTTTTGTCTCCCGATTCATGCTGTTGTGCTTCTACTTCCTCTTCTTCTTCTTCGCCTGCTTCTTCTTCTTCTCCTTCTGCTTCTTCTTTAACTCTTTCTTCATCTTCTTGCTCATCTTCTCATTCTTCTTCTCCTACTTCTTTATCTTCTTCTTATTCTTCTTTTTCTCCTTCTTATTCCTCGTCACCTTCTTCATCTTGATATTTATCTTCTTGTTCTTCAACTTCTTCCTCTTCTTCTTATTCTTCTTCGTCTTTTTGTTCCTCTACTTTTTTTACTACTTCTTTTTCTTCTTTTTCTTCTTTGTCTTCCTATTCTGGCTGTTATGCTTCTTCTTCTTCTTCTTCTTCTTCTCCTCCTCCTCCTCCTCCTCCTCCTCCTCCTCCTTCTTCTTCTTCTTCGTCTTCTTCTTCTTCTCTTTATTCTTCTTCTTCTTCTTCTTCTTTTTCTTCTTTTCTTATTCTTCTTATTTATCATCCTCTTCTTCTTCTTCTTTTTCTACTTCTTCTTCCTCATCTTCTACTTCTTCTTCTTGTTCTCCTTCTTCATCATAATCATCTCATTCTTTTTCTTCTTCTTCTTCTTCTTCTTCTCATTCGTCCTCTTCTTCTTCTTGTTCTTCTTCTTCTACGTCTTCTTCTACTTCATTTTCTTATTATTATTATTATTATTATTATTATTATTATTATTATTATTCTTCATCTTCTTCTTGTTTTTATTCTTCTACTTCTTCATCATCTTCTTCTTCTTCTCCTTCTTCTTCTACTTTTTTCTTCTTCCTCTTCATCTTCTTCTACTTCCTCTTCATCTTCTTCTTCTTCCACTACTTCTTCTCCTTCTTCTTTCTTCTTCTTCATATTCTTCTTCTTCTTCTTCTTCTTCTACTACCACTTCATCTACTTGTCCTTCTTCTTCTTCTTCTTCTTCTTTCTCTTCTTCTTTTTCTTCTTCTTCTACTTCCTCTTCTTCTTCTTCTTCTTCTTCTTCTTCTTCTGCTTCATCTTCTTCTTATTCTTCTTCTTCCTCTTCATCTTCTTCTTCTTCCTCTACTACTACTTTTTCTTCTTCTTCTTCTTCTTCTTCTAATTGTTCTTCCACTACTTCTTCATCTTCTCCTTCTTCTTCTTGTTCTCCTCCTTCTGCTTCTTCTCCTCCTTTGTCTACCTCTTTCTCTTCTTCTTCTCCTACTTTTTCTTCTTCATCTTCTTCCTCCTCTTCTTCTTCTTCTTCTCCTTCTTCTTCTTCTTCTTCTTCTTCTTCTTTTCCTTCTTCTTCTTCTTCTTCTACTACTACTACTACTACTGTTGCTTCTTCTTGTTATTCTTTTTCTTCTTCTTCTTCTTCTTCTTCTCCTCCTCCTCCTTCTTCTTCTTCTTCTCCTTCTTCTTCTTTTTCTTCTCCTTCTTCTTTTTCTTCTCCTTCTTCTTCTTACACTTCTTATTATTCTTCTTCTTGTTCTTTTTCTTCTTCTTCTTCTTCTTCTTCTTCTTCTTCTTCTTTATGTTCTTCCTCTTCTTTTCTTCTCCTTCTTCTTTCTCTTCTTCTTCTTCTTCATCTTCTTTTTCTTCTTCTTCTTCTTCTTCTTCTTTTCTTCTTCATTTACTAATACACCTTCTTCTACCTCTTCTTCTTCAACTTCTTCCACTTCTTCTTCTCCTTCATCATTTTCTTCTTCTACTTCTTCTTCTTGTCCATCTCGTTCTTATTTTACTTCTTCTTCTTGTACTTCTTCATCTTCCTCTTCTTCTTTTTCATCATCATCTTCTTCTTCTTCTACTTCTACTTCTTCATCATCTACTATTCCTCATTCTTATTTGTCTTTTTCTTCTTCTTCTACTTCTTCTTCTC
>JAIUJO010000583.1:187500-192500 GCA_023846275.1 Vanilla planifolia
TCTAGCTCTTCTTCTACTTTCACATCTTCTTCTTCTTCTTCTTCTTCTTCTTCTACATCTTCTTCTTCTTCTACTTCTTCTTCTACTACTTTTACTTCATCTTTTCCTTCTTCTTTGTCTTCTTTTTCTTTATCTTCATTATCTTTATCTTCCTCTTCGTCTTCTTCTTCTTCTTCCCTTCTTCTTCTTCTTTTTCTTCTTCTTCTTCATCTACTACTACTACTATTACTACTACTACAACTATTACTACTACTTTGTCTTCTTCTTCTTCTTCTTCTAATTTTTCTTCTTCTTCTTGTACTTCTCATTCTTCTTCCTCTTCGTCTTCCTCTTCTACTTCTCCCACTTCTTCCTCTTCTACATCTTCGTCTTCTTCTTCCACTTCTTCTTCCTTTTCGTCTTCCTCTTCTTCTTCTTCCTACTCCTCTTCTTTTTCTTTTGCTGCTTCTTTTTCATCCACTTCTTCTCTTTATTCTTGATCCTCTTCCTCTTCTTCTTCTTTTACTACTATTTCTTCTTCTTCTTCTGATTCTTCTAGCTCTTCTTCTCATTGATCTTCTTCTTCATCTTATTCTTCTTTTTCTTCTTCTTCCCATACTTTTTCTTCATCTTCATTTTCCTCTTATTTTTCTTCTTCTTCTTGTTCCTCATCCTTTTCTTCTTCTTCTTCTTCTACTACTTCTTCTTCTTTTATTGCTTCTTCTTCTTCCTCCTCTTCTTCTACTTCTTCTTCTTCTTCTATTTCTACAACTACTTCTTCTTCTCTTTCTTCTCCTTCTTCTTCTCCTCCTTCTTCCACTTCTTGATCTTCTCCTTCTTCTTCTTCATCTTCTCTTTCTTCTCCTTCAACTTCTTGCTCTTCTTCTTCTTCTCCTTCTCCTTCTTCTTCTTTTTCTTCTCCAGCAACTTTTTTTATTCCCCTACTTCCTTTTCCTTCTACTTCTTATTTTTCCTTTTATTATTCTTATTATTATTCTTCTTCTTCTACTTCTTCTTTTTCTTCCATTTCTTCTTCTTTTTCTTCTTCTTCTTCTTCTTCTATTACTTCTTCTTCTTCTTCTTTTTCTTCTTCTTCTCCTTCTTCTTCCTCTACTACTACTTCATCTTCTTCTTTTTCTTCTTCTTCTTCAACTTCTTCTTCCTCTCCTTTTTCTTCTTTCTTTTTCATCTTCTTCTTCTTTTAATTCGTTTTCTTTTTTTTTCTTCTTCTTCTTCTTCTTCTTATTCTTCTTCTTCTTCTTCTTATTCTTCTTCTCCTCCTCCTCGTCCTCCTTCTTCTCCTCGTCCTCCTCTCCTCCTTCTACTTCTTCTACTTCTTCTTCTTGTTTTTCTTCTTCTTCTTCTTCCTTTTCCTTTCCTTCTTCTTCTTCTACTTCATCGTGATCTACTTCTTCTTTTACTACCCATAGTTCTTCTTCTTCTACTTCCTCCACTTCTTCTTCTTGATCTTCTCCTTTTCCTTCTTCCTCAACTTTTTCTTCTTCTTCAGCTTCTTCATCTTCTTCTTCTTCTACTACTTCTTCTTCTTCTTCTTTTTCTACTTCTTCTTCTCCTCCTCATTCTTCTTCTTCTTCTACTTCGTCTTCTCCTTTTTCTTCTTCTTTTTTGTCTAAATCATCATCATCATCTTCTTCTTATTATTCTTCTTCTTCTTCTTCTTCTTCTTCTTCTTCTTCTTCTTCTTCGTCTTCTTCTACTTCTTCTTCTTCTTCTTCTTCTCCTCCTCCTCGTCCTCCTCTCTTTACTTCTACTATTTCTTTTTATCTCCTTCTTCTTCTTCTTCTCCTTCTACTTCTTGTTGTTCTTCTTCTTGTTCTTCTTCTCCTCCTTTTTCTAATCCTTCTTCTTCTTCTACATTTTCTTCTCCTCCTCCTTCTTCTACTTCTTCTTCTTCTTCATCGTCCTCCACTTCTTCTTCTATTCTTCTTCTTCTTCCTTTTCTTCTTCTTCTTCTACTACTACTTCTTGTTCATCCACTTCGTCCTCTTCTCCTTCTTCCTCTTCTACTACTAGAGCTTCTTCTTCTACTTCTTCTTCTTCATCTTCTCTTTCTCTATCTTTCTCTTCTTTTTCTTCTTTTTCCTGTTCATCTTTTTCTTCTTCTTCTTCTTCTTCTTCTTCTTTTTCGTCATCTTCTTCTTCACCTACTTCTTCTTCCTCTTCTTCTTCTTCTTCTACTTCTTCTTTGACTTCTTCTTTTTGCTCTTCTTCTTCTTCATTTTCTTCTTTTTCTTCTTATTCCTCTACTTCTACTTTTTCTTCTTCTTCTCCTTCTGCTTCTTCCTCTACTTCTTCTTCATCCTATTCTCCTTTTCTTGTTGTTGTTGTTGTTCTTCTTCTTCTTCTTCTTCTACTTGTTCCTCTTCCTCTTCTTCTTTTTCTTCTTTTTTGCTTCTTCTTCTTCTATTTCTTCTTCTTTAACTTCTTCTTCTTCTTCTTCTCCTTCTACTACTACTTCTTCTTCTTCTTCTATTACTACAACTTCTCCTCCTTCCTCTCCTTCTTCTTCTCGTTTTTCTTTTACTTCTTCATCTTCTTCACCTTCTTCTTCTTCTTCTTCTTCTTTTTCTTGCTATTCTTCTTCTTCTTCTTCTTCTTCTTCTTTTTCTACTTCTTCTTCATCATCAACATCTTCTTCTTCTTCTTCTTCTTCATCTTCTTCTTCTTCGTTTCCTTCATTTTCTTCTTCTTCTTCTTCTTCTTCTTCTTATTCTTCTTTTTCTTCTCCTTCATCATCTTCTTCTTCTCCAACTTCCTGCTCTTCTTCTTCTTCTTCTTCTCCTTCTTCTTCTAAGTTTTGTTCTTCTTCTTCTTCTTCTTCGTCATCCTCTTCTTCTACTTCTTATTTTTCTTCTATTTCTTCTTCATCTTCTTCTTCCTCATCTTCTTCTTCTCCTCCTTCTTCTTCTACATCATCATCTTCTTTTTCTTCTTCTTCTTCTTCCTTTTCTTCTTCTTCATCTTCTTCTTCTTCTTCTTCTTCTTCTTCTGCTTGTTATACTTCTTCTTTTTCTTCTTCTTCACCTCTTCCTACTTCTACTTCCTCTTCTTCGTCTTCTTCTTCTTCTTCTTCTCCTACTTCTTCTTCTTCTTCTTCTTCTTCTTCTTTTTCTTCTTCTTCTACTTCTTCTTCTCCTCCAAATTCTTTTGTAGCTGCTTCTTCTTCTTCTTCTTCTTCTTCCCCCAGTCCTTCTTCTTCTTCTTCTTCTTCTTCCTCTTCTTCTAATTCTTCTTCTTCTTCTTATTTTTCTTTTTCTTCTTCCTTTTCTACTTCTTCATCTTATTCTTTTTCTTCAACTTCTTCTTCTTCTTCATCGTCTTCATCTTCTTCTTCTTCTTCTTCTTCTTCTTCTTTGTCTTCTTCTTCTTCGTCGTCCTCTTCTTCTTCTTTGACTTCTTCTTCTCCTTCTTCATCTTCTCCTTCTTCTTTTCCTTCTTCTTCTTCTTCTTCTTCTTCTTCTCCTTATTCTACTCCTTCTTTTTCTTCCTCTTTTACTTCTTCTTCTCCTCCTACTCTTCAGTCTATTCCTTCTTCTTCTTCTTTTTCTTCTTCATCTTTTTCTTCTTCTACTACTACTAGTTTTTCTTCTTCTTCTTCTTATTCATCTTCTTCTTATTCATCTTCTTCTTTTTCTTCTCCTTCTTCTTATCCTTCTTTTTTTCTTCGTCTTCTTCTTATTCTTATTCTTGTTATTCTTCTTCTTCTTCAACTACTACTATTATTACTTGTACTTCTTTTTCATTCTCTTCTTCTTCCAGCTCTTCTTGTCCTTGTTCTTCTTCTCCTTCTTCTTCTTCATCTCCTCCCACTCCTTCTCCTTCTTCTTCTACTTCTTCTTTTTCTTCTTCTTCTTCTTCTTCTATTTTAGCTTCTTATTTTACTTCCTCTTATTATTCTTCTTCTTCTACTACTTCTCCTTTTACTTCTTCTTCTTCTTCTTCTTCCTCTTCTTCTTCTTCTTCTTCTTCTACTTCTGCTTCTTCTTCTTCATCTTCTTCTTCTTCTTCTTTGTCATCATCTTCATCTTCTACTTCTTCTTCTTCTTCTTCTTCTTCTTCTTCTTCTCCTTCTTCTTCTTCTTCTAATTCTTCTTCTTCTTCTCCTTCTTCTCCAAATTTTTCTTCTTCTTCTTCTTTTGCAAATTTTTCTTTTTCTTCTTCTCCTTCTTCTTCTTCATCATTTACTCCACCTCCTCTTCCTTCTTCTTCTTCTACTTCTACTTCTACTTATAATACTACTACAACTTCTTCTTTGTCTTCTTCTTCTTCATCTTATTGTTCTTCTTCTTTTACTTCTTTTACTTATTCTTCTTCTTCTTCTTCTTCTCCTTCTTCCTCTTATTCTTGTTCTTCTTGTTCTTCTTCCTCTTTTTCTTCTTCTCCTTCTTCTTCTTCTTCTGCTTTTTCTTCTTCTACTTCTTCTTCTCCTTCTTCTTCGTCCTGTTCTTCTTTTACTAGTTCTAATTCTTCTTCTTATGATTATTACTTTTCTTCTTCTGCTTTTTCTTGATCTACTACTATTACTACTTTTATTTCTTCTTCTTCTTCTTCTTCTTCTGCTTCCTCTTTTAGTTCTTGTTCTTCTTCTTCTTCTTCTTCTCTCTTCTTCTTCTACTTCTTCCCATTCTTCTTCTTTTCTTCTTCTTCTCTACTTCATTCTTCTTTTTCATCATCTTCCTCTTCTTCGTCTTCTTCATCTTCTACTCCTTCTTGTACTACTACTTTTTCTTCTTCCTCTCCTTCTTCTTTTTCACCTTCCTCTTCTTCTTCTTCTTCTTCTTCTTCTTCTGCTTCATCTTGTTCTTCTTCTTCTTGTTGTTGTTCTCCTTCTACTTCTTCATCTTCTTCCTCTTCATCTTCATCTTCTTCTTCTTTCTCCTCTTTTTCTTCTCCTTCATCAAAATCTTCTTCTTCTTCTTCCTCTTTTACTTGTTATTCTTTTTCTTCTTCTTTTTAAGATTTTATTCTTCTTCGTTCTCTTCTACATCTTCTTCTTCTTT
>JAIUJO010000583.1:197500-202500 GCA_023846275.1 Vanilla planifolia
GCTTCTTCTTCTTCTTCTTTTGCTATTACTAATATTACAACTACAACTACTACTACTAGTACTTATTCTTCTTCTTCTTCCTCTCTTTCTTCTATTTTTCTCTTCTTCTTTTTTTGTTTCTTTTTCTTCTTCTTCTTCTTCTTCTTCTTCTTAATCATCTCCTCCTCCTCCTTTTTTGTCTTCTGCTTCTTTGTCTTCTTCTTCTTCTCCAACTTCTTCTCATTCTTCTTCTTCTTCTTCTTCTTCCTCCTCTACTGGTTCTAATACTTATTCTTCTTCTTCTTCTTCTTCTTTTTCTTCTCCTCCTACTTCTTCTTCTTCTTCTTCTTCTTTTTCATCTACTTCTTCTTGTTCTTCTTTTTCTTCTTCTTCTTCTTCCTCATCTTCTTCGTCTTCTTCTTCTTCTTCTTCTTCTTCTTCTTTTCCTTCTTCTTCAACTTCTTCTTCTTCTACTGCTACTACTACAACTACTATTGCATTTTCTACTAGTTCTTTTACTTTTTCTTCTTCTCCTTCTTCTTCTTCTTCTTCTTCCTCTACTTCTTCTTCTTCTTCTTCTTTTTCTTCTTCTTCTTCTTCTTCACCTTCTATTTTTACTTCTTCTTCTTCTTCTTCTTCTTCATCTTAATGATCATCATCATCTTCTTCTTCTTCTCCTCCTTCTCCTCTTCTTTCTTCTTCTTCTTCTTCTTCTTCCCCTTCGTCTTCTTCTTCTTCTTCTTCTTCTTCTTCTTCTTCCTCCTCCTCTTCTTCTTCTTCTACTACTACTTCTTCTTCCTCTACTTCTCCTTCTTGTTGTTCTTCTTCTTATTCTTCTTCTTCTTCTTCTTCTTCTTCTTCTTTTTCTTCTTCTTCTTCTTCTTCTTCTTCTTCTTCATCTTCAGCTTCTTGTTCTTCTTCTTCTTCTTCCTCTTTTTTTCTTCTTCTACGCCTCCAACTTCTTTTTCTTTTCCTTCTTCTTCTAATTCTTCTTCAACTACTACTACATCTTTTCTTCTTCTTCATGTTCCTAACCTTCTCCTTTTTCTTCATCATCATCATCTTCTTCTTCTTTTTCTACTTCTTCTTCTTGTTCTTCTTCTTCTTCATCTCCTTCTACTACTTCTTCTTTTTCTTCTTCTTCCTTTTCTTCATCTTCTACTTCTTCAACTTCTTCTTCTTCATCTTCTTCTTCTTCTTCTTCGTCCTCTTCATCTTCTTTTTCTTCTTCTTCTTCTTCATCCTCTTCTTCTTCTTCTTCTACTTCTACTTCTACTTCTTCTTCTTTTTCTACCTATTATTATTATTATTATAATTATTATTCTTATTATTCATCATCTTCTACTTCTTCTTCTTCATCATCTTCTTCTTCTTCATCATCTTCTTCTTCTTATCCTTCGAATTCTTCTTCTTTTTCTTATTCTTCTTCTTCTCCTTCTACTTCTCTAACTTCTTCCTCTCCTTCATTTTCTTCTTCCTTTTCTTCTTTTGCTTCCACTTCTTCTACTTCCACTTCTTCTCCTTCTTCTTTTTCTTCTTCTTCTTTACAACTAGCACTTCATGTTCTCCATCTTCTTCATCTTCTTCTTCTTCCTCCTCTTCGTCTTCTTCTTCTTTTCCTTCTTTTTCATCTTCCTCTTCTTCTACTTCTTCTTCTTCTTCTTCTTTTTCTTCTTCTTCTTCTCCTTTTTCTTCTTCTTCTTCTATGTCTTCTTCTTCTTCTTCTTCTACATCTTCCTCTTCTTCTTCTTCTTCCTCTTCTCCTTCTTCATCATCATCTTCTTCTTCTTCTTCTACTACTTCTTCTTCCTCTTCTCCTTCTTCATCATCTTCTTCTTCTTCTTTTTCTTCTTCATCTTTTTCTTGTACATCAATTTCTTCTTCGTCTTCTTCTTTTTCTTCTTCTTTTCCTTCTCCTTCTCCTTCTGATTCTTCTTTTTCTTCTTCATCTTCTTCTTCTTCTACTTATTTAACTACTTCTTTTTCTTCTTCTTCTTCTTATAGTTATTCTCCTTCTTCATCATCTTCTTATTCTTCCTCTTCTTCTTCTTCTTCTCCATCGTCTTCTTCTTCTTCTTCTTCTTCTTCTTCTACTACTACTTCTTCTTCTTCGTCTTCTTCATCTCCTTATTCCTTCTTCTTCTTCAAATTCTTGTAGTTCTTCTTCTTCTACTTGTTCTTCTTCTTCTATTTCTTCTTTTTTCTTCTTCTTTTTTTTCTTGTTCCTCCTCTTCTTCTTCTTCTTCATCTTCTTCTTCTTCTTCTTCTTCTTCTTATTCTTCTTCCTCTACGTCTACTTCTTCCTCCTCTTCTTCTTCTTCTTCCTCTTCATCTTCTTCTTCTCCTTCTTCTCCTTCTTCTTCCACCTATTCTCATTCTTCTTTCTTTTTCTTCATGTTCTTGTTGTTCTTCTTCTTCTTCTACTTCATCATCTTCTTCTTCTTCTTCTTCTTCTTCTTCTTCTTCCTTTTCTACTACTACTTCTTCTTCTTCTTCTTCTTCTTCTTCCTCTTCTTCTTCTTCTTCTTCCTCTCCATCTTCTTCTTCTTCTTCTTCTTCTTCTTCTTCTCCTTCTCCTTCTTCTTCTCATTCTTCTTCTACTACTTCTTCATCTTCTCTTTCTTCTTCTTTTTCTCCCCCTTCTACTTCTTCTCCTTCTTAATCTACCTCTTTTCCTTCTTCTTCTCCTACTTTTTCTTCTTCTTCTTGTTCTTCTTCTTCTTCTTCTCCTCCTCCTTTTTCTTCTCCTTCTTCCTCTTTTTCTTGTTCTTCTTCTACGTTTTATTCTATTGCTACTTCTTCTTCATCTTCTTCTTCTTCACCTTCTTCTTCTTCTTCTTCTTCTTCTTCTTCATCTTTTTCATCTTCTTCTTCTTCAACTCCTCCTTTTTTTCTTCTTCTTTTTTTTCTTTTTCTTATTATTCTTCTTCTTCTTCTTCAGCTTCTTCTTAGTCTTTTCTTCTTCTATTACTTCTACTTGTTTTTCATCCACTTCTTCTTCTTCTTTTCTTCTTCAACTTCCTACTCTTTTTGTTCTTCTTATTTTTTATCTACTACTTGTTCTTCTACTTCTTTTTCTTCTTCCACTTCTTCTTCTTCTTCTTTTTCTTCTTCTACTATTGCTTCTTCTTCTTCTTTAGCAACTACTTCTAATCCTTTCTCTTCTTCAACTACATATTCTTCTTCTTCTTTTTCTTCTTCTTCTTCTTCTTGTTCTACATCTACATCTTCATCTACTTCTCCTTCTTCTTCTTCTACTTCTTATTTTCCTTCTTCTTCATCTTCTTCTTCTTTATTTTCTTTATCTTTTTCTTCATCTTCGTCTTCTTCTTCTACATCTACTACTACTACTACTCCTACTACAACTATTACTGCTACTACTACTTCATCTTCTGCTTCTTGTTCTTCTTCTTCTTCATCTTTGTCTTCTATTTCTCCCTCTTCTTCCCCTTCTTCTTCTACCTCTTCTTCTTCCTCTTCTTATTCTCCCACTTCTTCCTCTTCTTCTTCTTCCTTTTTCTCTTCCATTTCTCCTCTTCCTCCACTTCTTCTACTTCGTCTTCTTCCTCTTCCTCTGCTTTTTCTTCTTTTCCTACTACTTCTTCTTCTTCTTCTTCTTCTTCTCTCTTCTTCTCCTACATTTTCTTCTTCTTCTTATTCTTCTTCAACTTTTTCTTCTTCTTCTTCTTCTTTTTCCTCCTCTTCTTCTTCTTCTTTCTCTTCTTCTTTTTCTCCTCCTTTTTCTTCTCCTTCTTATAGTTGCTTCTTCTTCTTGTTCTTCTTCTTTACATTTTTCTTCTTCTTCTTCCTCCTCTTGCCCTTCTTCTTCTTCTTCTTCTTCTTCTTCTTCTTCTTCTTCTTCCTCCTCTTCTTCTTCATCTTCTTCTTCTTATGCTTCTTCTTCATTTTTTTCTTGTTCCATTTCTTCTTCTTCTTCTTCTTCTTCTACTTCTACTTCCTCTTCTTCTTCTTCTTCTCCTTCCTCTTCTTCTTCCCCTTCTTCTTCGTTTTCCTTTTCTTTTTCTTCTTCTTCTTCTTCATCATCATCTTCTTGTTCTTCTTCTTATTTTACTTCTTCTGCTTCTTCTTCTTTTTCTCCTTCTTCTTCTTCTTCTTTTTCTTCTCCTTCTTCTTCTTCTACCTCTTCATCTTTTTCTTCTTCTTCCAATTCTTCTTCTTCTTCTTCTTTTTCTTCTTCTTGTTCTTTTCTTCTTTTATATCTTCTTCTTCTTCTCCTTCTTCTTCTTCTTCTTCTCCTTCTTCTTCTTCTTCTTCTTCTTCTTGCTCGCCTTCTCTTCTTCATCATTTCTTCTTCTTCTTCTTCTTCTTCTTCTTCTTCTACTGCTTGTTCCTCTTCTTCTTCTCAACTTTTTTTTCTTCTTCATCTTCTTCTTTTTCATCTTCTTGTTCTTCTTCTTATTTTACTTCTTCTTCTTCTTCCTCTTCTTCTTCTTCTTCTTCTTCTTCTTCTACATCTTCTTCTTGTTCTTCTACTTCTTTGTCTTCTTCTTCGTCATCTTCTTCTTCTTCTTCTTCTTCTCTTTCTTCTTCTTCTCTTTCTTCTTCTTCTCTTTGTTCTTCTTCTTCTTCTTTTTTTGCTTCTTCTTCTTCTGCTTCTACTTCTTCTTCTGCTTCTTCTTCTGCTTCTTCTTCTTCTTCTTCTTCTTCTTCTACTACTACTACTGCATCTTCTACATGTTCTTTTTCTACTTCTTCTTCTTATCTTCTTCTATTTCTTCTTCTCCTTCTTCTTCTTCTTCTTTTTCTTCTTCTTCTTCTACTTCTACTTCATCATCTTCTTCTTCTTCTTTTGATTCTTCATCTTCAATTTCATCTTCTTCTTGTTCATCCCCTTCTTCTTCTTCTTCTCTTTCTTCTTCTCCTCCTGCTCGTCATCCTCTTGTTGTTTCTTCTTCTTCTTCTTCTTCTTTTCCTTCCTCTTCATCTTTTTCCTCTTCTTCTTCTTCTTCTTCTTCTTCTCCGTCTTCTACTGCCTCTTCTTCCTGGTCTTCTTCTTCTTC
>JAIUJO010000716.1:5000-7500 GCA_023846275.1 Vanilla planifolia
AAGAAGAACAAGAAGAAGAAGAGTAAGAAGAATAAGTGGAAGAAGAAGAAGAAGAAGAAGAAGAAGGAGAAGAAGAAGAAGAAGAGGAAGAGGAAGAAGAAGAAAAAGAACAAGAAGAAGATGAAGAGGAAGAAGTTGAAGAAAAAGAAGAAGAAGAGGAAGAAGAAGAAGAACATGAAGAAGGCAAAGAAGAAGAAGAAGAAGAGAAAGAAGAATGATAAGAAGAAGTAGAAGAAGAGGAGGAAGAAGACGAAGAAGAAATAGAACGAGCAGGAGATGAAAATTAAGAAGAAGAAGAAGAAGAAAAGAAGAAGATGAGGAAGAAGAAGAAGAAGAAGGAGAGGATGGTGAAGAAGAAGTAGAAGGAGGAGAAGAAGGAGAAAAAGACGAAGAAGGTGATTAATAAGAAGAAGAAGGAGGAGGAGGAGTAGTAGTAGTAGAAGAAAAAGAAGAAGAAGAGAAAGTACAAGAAGAAAAAGAAGAAAAAGAAATAGAAGGAGAAGAAGTAGAAGAAGAAGTGGATGAAGATGAAGAAGAAAAATAAGAAGCGGTAGAAGAAAACGAAGAAGTGGAAGAAGAAGAAGAAGAGGAAGGTGATGAGGAAGCAGTGGGGTAGATGCAAGAAAAAGAATAGGAAAAAGAAGAAGAAGAAGAAGAAGAAGAAGAAGAAGAAGAAAAGGAAGAAGAGGAAGAAGAGGTCGAAGAAGAGGAAGGCGAACAAGAAGAACAAGAAGAAGAAGAAGAGGAAGAAAAGGAAGAAGTGGAAGAAGAAGTCGAAGAAGAGGAAGGCAAACAAGAAGAAGAAGAAGAAGAAGAGAAGAAGATGAAGATGAAGAGGTCGAAAGGAGAAGAAGAAAAAGAAGGAGAAGAAGATGGAGAAGAAGAAGGAGAGGAAGATGAAAGAGAAGAAGAAGAAGAAGAAGAATGAAAAGGAGAAGAAGAAGAAGATAAGAAGATAAAGAAGAAGTATTAGAAGAACAAAATGTGGAACAAAAAGAAAAAGAAGAAGAAGGAGAACAGGAAGAGGTACAAGAAGTCGAGAAAGAAAAAGAGGACGAAGATGTAGAGGAAGGACATGGAGCAGATGAAGAGTAAGAAGAAAGAGAAGTAGAATAAGACAAAGAAGGAGAAGAAGAAGAAGAAGAAGAAGAAGAAGAAGAGGAAGTAGAATAAAAAGTGGAAGAAGAAGAAGTTGAATAAGTAGTCAAAGAAGAAGAAAACAAAGAAGAAGAAGAAGAAGATCATGAAAAAAAGGCTAAGAAGATGAAGAAGAAGTTGTAATAATAGAAGTAGTAGTAGTAAAAGAAGGAGACGGAGAAGAAGAAGAAGAAGAAGTGGAAGAGGAAGTAGTAGAAGCCGAAGAAGAAGAAGAATGGGAAGAAGTCGATGGAGAATAAGAGCAAGATGAAGAGGAAGTTGTAGAAGAAGAAGAAAATTATGAAGAAGAAGAAGAAGAAGAAGAAGAAGTAGAATAAGAAGAAGAAGAAGAAAAAGAAGAAGTGGAAGAAGAAGATGCAAAAGTAGGTACACAAGAAGAAGAAAAAGTAGTAGAAGAAGGGGAATAAGAGGAAGAAGCAGAAGGAGAACAAGAAGAAGAAGATGATAATGATGATGATTATGATGAAGAAAAAGAAGAAGAAGAAGGAGAAGAAGAATAATAATAATAATAATAATAATAATAAGAAGAAGAAGAAGAAGATAAAGAAGCGAAAGAAAGTGAAGTAGATAAAAAGAAAGAAGAGGAAGGAGAAGAAGAAGAAGAAGAAGAAGAAGAAGAAGAAGACAAAGTAGGAGAAGAAGAACAAAAGGATGAAGATACATTTGAATGGGAAGGGGAAGAAGAAGAAGAAGGTGAAAAGGATGAAGAACAAGAGGAAGAAGAAGAAGAAGAAGAATGAGAAGAAGAATAAGAATTAGAAGCAGTAGAAGATGAAGATGTTGTAGCAGAAGAAGAAGTAGAAGAAGAAGTGGAGGAAGAAGAAGAAGAAGAAGAAGAAGTTGAAGAAGAAGAAAAAGAAGTAGAAGAACAATAAGAAGAAGAAGAAGAAAAAGTAGTAGTAGAAGATGACGAACAAGAAGAAGAAGAAGAAAAAAAAGAAGAAAAAGAAGAAGGAAAAGAAGAAGTGGAAGAAGAAGTAGAAGAATAGAAAGAGGTGGAAGATGTAGAAGAAAAAGAAGAAGATGAAGAAGAAGAAGAGGAAGAAGAAAAAGTAGAAGAAAAAGGAGAAGAAGTGGATGAAGAAGAAGAAGAAGATGAAGAAGAAGGAGAAGAAGAAGATGAAGAAGAAGGAGAAGAAGAAGAGGAAGTGGAAGGAGAGGAGGAGGAGAAAGAAAAAGAAGAAGAAGTAGAAGAAGTGGAAGAAATGGAAGATGAAAGAGAAGGAGATGAAGAAGAAGAAGAAGATGAAGAAGAAGCAGAAGAGGAAGAAGAAGTTGAACAAGAAGGAGGAAAAGAAGATTAAGAATAAGATAAGGATGAAGAAGAAGAGGAAGAAGAACA